>ML820752.1:6773-19570 GCA_009831015.1 Picea engelmannii
TTCTACATAATATGTCAAACTCGAATAAGAATAATTTTGGATCTTTAGTTGACATACCTCTAAAAGTGGGTAGCGATGATAGTGGGATGTTTTTCATGCTGATGTTTCTAGAAATATCCAAGATTGGAAACCCAAAGGTCTCAGTCTCAGTGGTTGCATTTCCTTCTTCTTTTGCCACTCCATTGATAGATGGTTCAGAAACTGGATTTTTTGTGTCTCCTGAACTTTCAGCAGATTCACGTTTTGCCCGCCCAATGTTGATTCTTCTATTTTAGGTTCTTCTTTTGGAGCCTCGCTGACTCCCCTTGAAATTTCTCCTGGTGGAATTTTTCCTGCACCAGTGTCAGTTGGATTAGTGGGGGGGGTTGTTTTTGAATCTTTAGAGCTTACAAATCTACCCTTATTATCTCTATATCTATGTATAAAATGGAAATTTGATTCTTAACTGAATTGAAATCCTAATTCTATCTAGAAGGTAAGAAGGCAACCTGGCTTCGGAGAACCCCACTCTAGTGGTCGTGTGGATATTCACTCATGTCTTAAACCTTTTGTCCTCCCCCTTCAGGAAGCCTTTAAAATCATTCAAAAACTATGCAAACTATCTAAGCTAAAAATCACTTCCTACCGTTTGCAACTCCCCGGCAACGGCGCCAAAATGTTGTGCTACTTATATGTGTAATATAATACACTCATTAATTATCAATCTGGGATTTGTAATCAATAGAGTTACAAGACACTAATAAGGAAGGTAATTCTAATGTCATGAGTATAGAACTATTCTGGATCATGTATGCTGGAAACAAAACAAACTAGAAAATCAAAACACACTTTGGTTGTCTTTCACAGAGAGGCTATCTACTCCATTATGGCATGAAAGTATGAGATGGAGTTCTCTTGATAGATCAACTCTACTATCTGACCCAGAAAACTAACTATGCAATCACACTTCTGAAAGGGAAATCACACATCAATCATCAAGACATAGCATGGGTAGTTCAATAGTCAATATACATAGTATGTTGTGGTTCACAATGTGTTGTTGTGAACATCACTAGTTCTCCTTCAAATATGTCTGACTACTGCTGCCAACATTTATGTCCATGAAGTGAAATCAAATTCATAAAAACAGAAACAAATCATATGCAAAAAAAAATATTTCTAAGCAATCGAAACCTAAACCGCTGAAAAGATCAAAGCTTCAGCTAGTCTAACATTTATACTATTGAAATCAACTACTAACACTAATCTATAAGGATGCCGACCTTTGTTGGGTAGTGGGCCCTTGCCTCTTCAACAAGTCAACGATTGGAGTCTACAGTAAGTTCTCTTTCAATCCACACATTTCTCTTACTCAAATTTCAAAAAATAGAATTAAACTATGCTAACAACTCAACTCACATTCATTCATAAATGATCAAGACCTGGAAATAATTGACATCCTTCTATTAAACTTCAACTCAAAATCTGTTATGCAATATGTAACACTGCTTCACATACTGTGTTATACTAACTCTCTACTACCTCCACCATCCTTGTCATGACTATTTAAACAAACTTAGTTGTGAAACACAAGGAGGTGAAATCTTTAGCAAATCAGTCAATTGTCAAATTTATATATTCGGTTACATATTTTAAGCTTCATCCTCATAACATGAAGTGTATGAGGATGAAGCAATAAACAAACAAGCTTATCATAACCTTGCTAGAGCTTTAATGATTCAACAAACATCCAACAATTATCTTTGGTACGATCTAGAGCTAAACTTGGTATATTCTGCTTCCTATATTGGTACCGGATCATGACAGGTGAGATTCGGTAAATGGTACCGTATCTGAACAGTATGCAAGTGGTTGGTACCAGAATAGAACAGTCTGCAACCATTGGTACCAGATCACGACAGTGAATGGTTCAGTATTGGATCTGAATGGAAGGTGTGATTGGTACCAGATTTAGATAGTGGCAATCTAGTGCATAAGTATCGGATAACTGAGCTGGTGCAGAAAGGCTGGACTCATCTAGAGGTCAAAGGTTACACGTGGAAAATTAAAACATTAGTACATGAAACATTTAGTCTCCTAGCTCAATAAACCACAAAAATGCATGAATTAATTATACTTTACCTTATGACCTCATCAATGTCTAATGGTAGTGTTCTTTGCTATTTATCCAAGCTTAGGTAAGACAAAAAGGTATAGATGAGGAGTATAATAGGGTAGTGGGGATGTCAATTTAGAGGCTCAACACTATGAAATATTGCAAAGAGGGCCTTATTCCATTTCCCTATGTAGACTCACTTTCCCTTATTGATACATTCAGAGACAAAAATATAATTTTCCACTTATACACATCTTTCATCCTATACAGCAAATGTATACGTAGGATGCTCCACTACAGCCTGCATACATCAAGATTTGTACCAAAAAATCAAAAGTAAATGTCGTGTTTCCATGTCATGATAGGATATCTCTAATCCTTGGCCTTCCATATACTGGAAACGTTATAAATCAGCCCTTCAGTTGCATTTTGAGGGCTATAAAGAAGCCAATTCTGAGCTATGCAAAAAGGAGGAGAGAATTCAACTTTGAGAGAAAACTTACTTTGGGGAAATTATTACTTCATATTGAGTTTGCATCCCTTTGTCATTTAAGTCTGAACACAGTGTTAATCCCCCAAGTTCTTCCCTTATTGATGGAGAACCTCTTTATCTCCCTTATATGAGCTTGCCTTTAGTGGAGGATTAAAGTGGTGGAGGCCCAACTGGAAGGAACTTGGTTTCTCGATTTCGAACCCTGCTGACACGAAAGTCTGTAATGTTTTCACTTTTGTTGATCATTTATTAATAGAAATACTCATTTCCCATCCAATTGATATCTTGAAAATATATGAGTTATTTTCCATGGGAATGCTTGTTTTGTATATTAATGGATTATGCTATCTAATGTGCTAACCTTTTATATTATCAATATATGATTTCTTCGCTCATTTGTTGAGAACTTGTTGCAGGTATAAATATTTGGGTCAAAGTGCTCAACGGTGGACATCATCAAACATCTGGACGAGGTAGGTCCCTTTCTTATCACGCTTGCACATTGGTTTATATAACAAGTTTATGGGAAATATTTTGTTTCTGCAGTCATACCTGTCTGTTGTGGTTTACCCTAGCCATAGAGAAATTTTCCTCGTAATAGAATTTGAGACCATACTGGGGATGCATCTTCTTTCTTAGGGTTTGAAGTACATTTCTCCTTAGATTTCTCTCGTTTCTATTGTGGTTATTTTCCTAACATTGCTTGATAGTTCCTATTCACTCTGGGTCCAAGTTTTCATCCTTTCTCCCTTGCCTGGCCTTATTTCAAATCATATACGAGATTGTTTGCTTAACAGTCGCGTATACACGCATGTTTTCTCAATGTAAGCTGCATATACACACTTTGTTTGCCCAAATAGTCGTGTACACCTCTTTTCCTTGCCTGTTTTCTTGGTCTAGTGTTTTTGGTGTGGGATTTTATGCTTGTTGAGACTTCTTAGGTCTCTGTAGTGCCTGTTGAGTGCTTGTGGGATGACAGGAAACCCTATTTTGGTTGAATTTTTGGGTGAAGTCTTTCTCTTAATATTTTAATTTTTATTTTCCTTGTACATTGGGCTGAGTGTTTCATTGCTTGATATCCATCTTGAGTTATCTCTTTTTTATACATAGTAGGGATATATATCAAGTTACTTTTCAGTCCATGCATTTTTAGTTTCGATATATTGAAAATACAAAAAAATAGGCATTTTGCATTGCTTGGGATTTTTGTCTTTGAATCTTTATCATTAGCTTAGTGCATATAGTGAAAGATTGCATCTTTACTTCAGAATTATAGATTTGAATTTGAAAACTACATCCTTTTTTAGGAGTATATCATTCATTAAAAGTTAAAGTTAGGACTTTGCATTACTTTCATATTTACTTTTCTTGCAGAGTCATAATGATCCGGATTTTATGAGTAGAAAGAAATGAATACAGATTATTAATAGGTGCTTAACACAAAATAATAGAGATACAGTAAAACTGGTTTTCTATTCAATAACGAAATAAGCTGAAACTATAAAATGCAGCGGAAACAAGCTTGCTGGAATGGTGGCAGCTTATCTCTGAGAAGAGATGTGACGGCAGCGTGCATTCACAAGAAGAAGTTTATAGTGAGGCTCTAAAGGCCTTTTTACAATAAGAAAGAATGTCAAAAACCATAGACATCCAAAAACTGAACCCTAGGAGATGAAGCGCCAAAAGTCATGTGGGCCCCGTTTGGGTAAGTTAATACATCAACTTCCCGGGGTCGTAACTTTTGCATACGATCTCCATTTTAGGTATGTGATAGCCTGTTGGAAAGGTATCATCAAGGAGATTCATTTTGGGGGCTCAATCATACCTTCGACTATAATTGAGGAGCTCGATACCAAAAAACCTTCATTTAGGCCCTCAAAATGGCCCTAGAAGTTAAAACTGCTAAAAATAGTGAATTGCCAAAAATGTCAGAAAACTCTTTTGAGCCAGTTGGAAAAGGTGGGTGGCCACCGATATCCATATGGATCACATAACACCATGAGTTTCATTACCATACATTTTTGAGTAAACACGACCATAAAATCAATGTTATAATTTAAAATCTATTAATAACGATTTTAGTTTCTAGGGTGCACAAACTAGCCTAGGATTTAGTGCCTTGGAATAGGATTTTGTGAGTAAACTTCTCCAAGGAAATTAAATCAACATATGTGTCTGATTCAAGGAGTGGAGAAATCCATTGTAGAATTGGTAAGATTAGGAGGATCCACTCACACTGGAGTTAATCATGAGGTCGCATGAAGTTGGTTGAAGGGATATCCCCCCGATACCTTCCTAGTGTCAGAGATATTTCTGGGGATATATTTGTATTTGGGGATATTGTTAGTGCCTTTACCTCTGTGAGAGACAATGCTTTCAAGATTTTGGGCTTTGCTACCCTGCCCATATGGTGGACCTTAATTACGACTACTCTCCTGTGCATTAATTATACAATGGTTTATTAGTTGCTTGACTTAGGTGTCTCATAGGTTACTTGCAAGGGTTATTCTGTAGGTACCCTAGGTCAAATAAGGGTTGGACAACAAACAACCTTTATGGAGGATTACCTCTCCAGGGGGATCTGACCGACTGGTTGTTAATACCATGAGGGCCCTTATAATTGATTATGTCACCTCCGATATTTAGCAGGGAGTATTAGGACCCTCTAGGGTGAGACATACCTTCTTTAGGGAGGGAGGCCACTCAACCAATTTACCCCGTTTGCATGCATATTGGTTGTTTGACATTTGGTGTGCTCTTTGCTTACTGGTTTTTTGTAAGAGTCTATATTAATTCCTCATTATGGATAGTGGAGTCCCTTTGGATCCCTCGTTTACTATTGCTTACCCCATGATGCCTACTCAGTTCATGGGGATGAATCATCTTGTTTCTTATAATGGTATGCAGAAATTTAGTACTCAGTCCACGCCTTGGGTCCCTAGTCATTCTCCTATTGACATGCCTTAACCCTTGCAATCCTCTCCTTGGTCCACTTATATGAATCCTAGCATTGGATCCGGGGGCACCATGACCCCAATGCCTACATCTTTGTTTGATTTGAGTCATGTCCATCAACCTTCCTTTACGACCAGAGGTTGGAACCTCCCCTCTTATGGATCCAATCCTGGTTATGCTCTTTCGGGAGCCAATACTCAGATGAGTGTTTATTCTACCTACTACACCCCATCAATGTATCCTATGTCCTCCATGTCGGTTCCTTTGAACACTTTTTCCATGGAAATTCCTCATGTATCCTCGGGTGTTTCATATGGGGAGAATCAATTTTACAGTTTGGGCTACCTGCTTCTCGGGACCCCTTCACAAGGGGGAAACATATATCCTCACTCAAATAGTCCTTATCATACTTTCATCTCTTCACATAATTCAATGATGATGCCCATTCAGACTTCTCTGAATCAATTAAACAGAGGATACTACCTTTTCGAATAGGGACAGGGGATAAACCAGGACCCTTCCTGGCCTGCAATGTTTCAAAGGCAATCTTTCCTTGGACCTTGGCATCAAATGCCACAACGCAGTGCTAGTCGAGTCACTATCAGTCACACTGGAGCTTCATCACCAAACTCTGCTAGTCATGTTGGAGATGGGTCGAAAACTTCTACAGGTTATGTTGACAACTCATACCTGGTCATTGCTAGTCATGATGGGGGCACCACTTTAGTTTCCATAGGTCATATCAATTCCACATCTCGGACCTCTGAGTACCATGTAGGAGATTACTCTCCCACCTTTTCCTATCGCATTGATAGTATTCCACCAACTGTCTTGAACAACACTGGGGGAATTGAGAAGCCCAGACACCTTAGACGTAAGCCTAAATTCCTTTGTAGGACTTGTGAAGGAAGTCATGTTACTCGTTTATGTCCAACTATGGATAGGATACCATAAGTGTGGGGATCACCTAAGGGCCCTTCAGTTTCTAAGGCATCTGTGGTTTCCCCACACCTTGTTCCTCCAATTAACACAAAATTAACATCGTTTCAATCCTCTCTTGATCACACCCTCGTTTTTTAGGGTGATGTATCCCCTATTCCTGTTATCTTGCATCCTCTTCAACCTATAATTGAAGAAGTGGTCATACCAGTGCGATCTCTAGTCAATCCTAATCTCTTTGAGGAGGGTGATGCATCCTTCAACCACGTCATCAACATCCCTGATATTGCACTTTTTGAATGAGAGAGAGATCTACCTTCCCCGAATCCTCTCCCTCTGGGTTTTGAGGAGATCACCTTCAATTGGAACGGTCTTGTGGGGTATCCAATGCCCTCGCCTATGTATTTTCCTATAAGAGATATTATCTGATCTATCACAGAGACTATATACTACGTTACTGCCTTATCCTCCTCTACTTGGAGAGATTTGGGTTTTCCCAAGATTATGTCGACTATTCGTAAGATACTGACATTTCATAGTAGTCTAGCATAGGAGTTGTGGCCTCCAATGTGACTTTCTACCTAGAATCTCCCAATCGAGTCAAACTTAAGCTCTTTTCCAACTCGTTCAAAAGCGAAAAGATTATCGAGTGATTTTTCCCTTTCACACTCGATTAAATTGGATTTTAAAGGTCATGAGTCTTAGTTAATCTCTTTTCTGACTCGTTATCAAAAAGTGAAATGATTGTTGAGTGGACTTGTCTTTTTCACACTTGTAAATTGGTTTTGAAGTGACGTCTATTTGGCACAGGTTTACCCCTTTTTCACACTGTTATCACTCCAAGAAACTCCTTAGATTTGTAGGCTAAGGATGCTTGGTAACTTAAGAAATCACTAACAATCAAGTGTTTGGAACAATGGGATAACTGAGAAGGATTAGCAAAAAGACAACATGTCATGCCTCTAAATATACAGTGCTTCGAGAAACTAGATATCAGTTATAGAAAATAATCAAGGTATGAAGAAAAACATTCAAGATAACCAAGTACAAATCTGTAGGGTTATAAAAGAATATAAAGAAGATCTAATTCATATCCATGAGCTATATCAAAAGATGACGGTTCTAAATAACTGAACTAAATAGAATTAAATATAGAGTAATGGAAAATGTGGATAGACTGATATATAATGACCAAAGAAAACTGTCATTCATATGGAAAGATAGTGTCAAAGTACATAGCCAAAAATGTATCCAGAATTGAACCTCCCAGTATATGTATTAAGTCTGTAGCTTTATAGATATTCATCAAAGTCTTCAGATCCTAAAATAGTGGATCTGATTTTCTAAAAACAGAAAGTAAAATAGATTTACAAAAAACTAGGAAGAGATTCTCAAGATGAGGTCAATCTCTATCTTTTGGTCTTCAAACATTGGTTGAAATTTGATGAAGTGTAGCCTAGCCTTCCAAGGCTCTTTGATATGTTCCTCTGAAATTGGAATTCGAATTTGATGATGTGTTCCAAAAATATTGAAATTCTACCTTTTAAAATGAGGCCAAATGTGTTTGAACAACCTCTCTCTGACCTTATCTCACAAAAGTAGCATTTAAATCTGACTTGATAATTCACCACCTATCTATTCCAAGAGGTTTCATCTCTTTCTGGCTYGAAAATTTCCGATCTGAGTGAAATTTCGAGTATTCTGGTCATTACAGGCTTTCACCAGCTAATTTACCCGAAAATCCGCTCCTTAGCTAGTGAAAGGCGAAGCTTTCACCAGCTAACTAGCAAAATTCAAGACGGGTTAGCTGGTGAAAGTGAAGATGTTTTCAAAATCAAATTGCTCAGTCATGGAGAGTCTGTTTTTCATGCTTGAATAGTCGATCAACATCTACAAATCCTAAGATTTCCAATGGTGCTTTCAAATATGCATTTGGAGTCTAGGAATCTAGTCAAATATTCCCTACAAGATTAGGCATCATTCTTTCAAAAATGCCAGTGCATTTTTTATCGTTAACATCTGGCTCCATTTGGGATGGAGACCTCCCTGCGAGGTCTCCAAAAACCTGGAAGACCTGGTGCCTTTAGTATTGGGCCATGGAGTCGTTCATCCTTTTCAATCCCAACAATGTTTATAACCTGCATTTATGTCTTTGGCTATTTACAAGATCCCTTAAAATTTTGTTTCTGAAAACTCTGCTACTTGTCTTCGGAGCTGCTACCACTTGTATTTTGCTAAATGAAAATATGCATATTGTTTCCTCAATCTTGAACAATTTATATCACAAGAATCTTAAGGATTTAAATTTATCTTCAATTTGTTTCTTTCAAGACTCAAGATATCACGTGCCAGATATATCCTAGAAATGTGGAATTTCTAACCAAATGCCCAACTGGAAATTTTAAACTATTGTTACTGCTATCATAGTTGAAGTATGAGCCATTCCACAACTTCTCATACACAATTTTTTCCTTCTGAAATTTAGCTCGAAAATGTTCTCCAGAAGCTTTATCACCAACTTCATCTGTCATGGCAGCAATTGCCTGAAGGGCTGCCACCCATAGTCCGCCAGAATAAGCATTGACACCTGAAACATACCATGCATCATATGTTTGATCTGGGAAACCTTCGTTTTCTATCATTCCATCTTTATCTTGGTCAAACTGATCCATGTAAGAAATGGCCATATAAACAGAGGGACAAACAGCATGAGCAAATGATTTGTCGCTAGTTGCAACCATGTCTCTGTAAACCTTTTCTGGACCGTGTATCAATACAACAACAACTTCATATACAAAGCATTTTTAGATCCTTTGATGTGTGCAGATAGCCTTCCAAGGCTCGTAGATGTGCTTTGATCATGATAGAATCGAATTTTCTATCTTTGGCAAAAACAACTGATTATGTGCCTCAAAAATAGGTGTCTAATATGACTTTGGAACCTCTTCAAACATCCTTTTTATCAAATCCAGATCTTGAATTTGATGTGTAAATTCAATATGCATCTTTAGAAACTATTTTTAGGATGTTTGGTTGAGAAAAACTTCGATCTGGGAAAAAATACACCTTCGCTGGCCAGTCTCAGGTTTCACCAGCTATTTCGCCTTAAGGTTTTCTAATTAGCTGATGAAATCTCAGTCTTTCAACAACTAATTGGTTAAAATTCCACCTTCTGCGCTGGTGAAAGTTCTGTCTTAATCAAATAGCACAGAAATAAACATTTTATGTTGCCATGTATAATCTCAAGTATTCATGAGCTAGCCACAAGCTGTAACTTGGAATCTTATGTGAAATGTTTTGCTGGCCTCCTGTTCCCACAGCTGTAGTTCCAGCTGAAATGTTGTGATCTGCACTACCATTGGTTGAAGTATTTATTTGATGCATTTGAAGAAAATTTCATTTCTAAGGTTTGTTTTTCGTCACTCTGATTTCGAGAGCTTGATTTGGTAGCCCAATTACACCGAATTGGTCTACTCCCAAGAGTTTTTCCTGTCATCTAATTTATTGCATTATCAACATCCTATTGATTTCTGAAGGAAACAAAGCCAAATGCCCTTGACCTACCAGATTTTTTATCCCACATAACCCTTATATCTGAACAACTTGGATAAATAGAAAAACAAGCAAAGAGAGATGCATCTGTAAACTCTGGGCTGAGATCGCCAACAAAAATGCTGTAGTGACCTATTGTGTCTTCTTTTAACTTAATAACAAACTTCTAATTCATCAACAACATAGGCAAGACTCGAATCAAAGGTTCAATGAGACAATATCCTTTAAATTTGACAGGTGGATAAACTGTGACCCAATAATAGGAGTGATCTTAGGCCATTAACATGAATCAGGGTTTTAAGCTTATGAATTAACTCATCAGTCAAACAGATAACTAAGAGTGCATTTAAAGAAGTTTGATTCGAGCTAATCAATCAACGTATATTTGAGAACAGACTCAACATTATTGGCAAGACTTGGAGTTCAAGAGTAAATGAAATCCTGAATATACAAGGAATATAGGTAACCTTCAGTCAATTTAGGCAGAGAATAAGCGAAAATTGTGACTCAACTAACCTGTAAACGAGTTTTGAGCCGATAATTGTTCAAGTATTGATCACAAAACTAGGATTTAATCCATCTGATAGTTGAAACGCACACCTGTATGATATGTTTTCTTTCAAAACTAGAGTTTTGACCATCCTTTGCCACTTGAATGAATCTGGAGCTGTAATTGCGCGCTTGTATGAGGGATTTTCGGGTTGTTTGATCTGCTGATATGAAGGAATTTTGAAAACGAATACTCCATCATTCCTTAGAAAGTGGTGTATGATAGCATTGACCTAGCAGCATTTTCAATGATCATTAAACTCTTGTTATCACCACCACCTACAATATACCAATTTTCACCAATCGTGACACCTGCATGCCCAACTCGGGGGGTGGGAAAAGTGCATTGCATTTTTGGCCGTGACCATTCCATACTCTGAAATTCAAGGAAATGAAGATCATTGAAATAGGTGGAATGAGAGCCGCCACCAAAAATCAAAAGATATCGATTTGCGTGCACTGTAGCAGTGTGATCAAACCGTGGTGATGGAGGCGTACCCACAACATTTGATGAATTACAGATTTGAAACTGGGCGCAAGACTTTGATCTCTGCGAACAATCTGAATATTGAAATGGGCACACTTGGTTTCCATAACCCATGGCTTAAACTATGTCTTGACTCGGTGTTTGCATTACTTTAACCTTCTGAGCATACAAATCTGTGTTTTCTCTGCAAGATTGATACCTATTAAAATAACAAAACAATGATCTGTCAATGCAATCTCTACTCGGCCATATCACACGCCAAATGAAATGTTTGTTGGGCGATATACAAATTAAAATTCGACACCACAATGGGAGTTTATCATCTTGTAGTATAGGTCTTTGCCAACTTTTTATAGCTGACTCCCAATTTCGATCCTCAATGAGGGTATCCCGAACAAGATTTGTTGTCGCATTTCCATCAGATCCATAAAATTTGGTATAGCTTCTTTTATATGATTTTCCACTAGTAAATCTGACTTCCGGACTGTCCCATGCTAATGCAAATGTCACAATCTTCTTTCCATGAGGTGGAACTGCTACCGAAGCCAAAACAACAACACCAATTGAGGCCCCTTGTTCTGAAGGAGGCGAAGGTGTGCCACAAGTATTTTTATCAAAAGATCCATGCTCTTATCTAAAAAATCTTCCCGATCTTCAAAATATTCGATAGTTGTAGTAGATCTCCATGGGCTGTGTGAAGAATCGAGTTTGCCACTATTGGTAGAAAGACAACATTTTTTTTTTCCAAAAACAGGTAACCAATTCAATCTTTCCGCCTTGCTAGACACCTTCAAAATTAGAAATGAAACTTGATAATAATGCCATTAATTGTCATCTATCGTTAGGAATCCTTCTCATGGCATTTGTTAGCACTCTGTAATTTGCCCAAGGCTGTGAGGCAGTCACAGAGGCAACATCAAAACCACTTCGAGTCTTGGATCTAGCCCTCCAAGACTCAGAGAGGGATATCTCTGTCTGATATAACTTGGTTTGAAGAGGTATTAGGCTATTTATGAAGAACATGGGTTGGGGTTTTTAAATGATCGTTTTGGAACAACAAGGAGGGCCATTGGGCAAATGGGGTCTGTGCTTAAAAAATGTGATTTACATCAGATCTGAACACAGTTATTTTACACAGGGAAAGGTAGTGAACGTCTTGGATCGAAATGAGTTTTAATTCTATTGACTTGAGGAAGAAAAAGTGGAGGAAAAATCCATGCAAGGGAGCAACTAAGAATTCCTAAGCTGGACTCTTTAGATGAATAACATAAAGATTATCACAAGCTGAAAGGTAGAGTATCTGTTGATAAATTCTACTTCTATAACATTACTTCTGATAATAAGAGCTGAAAACAAAATGAAAGATAACAGGAAGACATTTTAACAGAGGAAAACACCACCAATACACCCACACAAGAATCCTGTGAAAGAAAACATGCTCATTGTTGATTGCTCATCTCAAAATTACAAAGAATATTCTCTGGTCATACACAACCCATGCTCCTGGAACCTCACAGGTCGAACCCGTTTACATTAAAATCATATGAATAAATAGGATAGATCTCCTCATTAAGTTCCTAGATTCAGTTTAACCACCTCGGCCAAAAATAGCCACCACTCCCACAAAATTTGGAGTTTTCTGCCATGAAAGACGGACCATTTTTCTGCGAAATAGGGGTCCGATCAGACGTGATTTTCTCTTTGATGATGACACCTGGGAGAAAAAT
>ML820752.1:32781-46333 GCA_009831015.1 Picea engelmannii
GGTGAATTAAAAATTGATCCCTCCAAGGTCAAAGTCATATTGGAATGGCCCAAGCCCAACAATGTGACAGAGGTAAGAAGTTTTTTGGGAGCAGCCCAATATTGGAGAAAGTTTATTGCTAACTTTTCTTCCATTGCAGCTCCTTTACATGCAGTGACAAGTGTCAAGCAATTTTTTCAATGGGGAGGCAAGAAACAAAAGTCTTCTGATACTTTGAAGGAGAGAATAAGTTCAGTGCCAGTTCTTGCACTTCGAATTTGAGGCAACCTTTTGAAATCCAAACTGATGAAAGCAATTATGTAATGGGAGAAGTCTTGTTAAAACATGGTAAGCCCATTTGTTTTCATTCTGAAACTTTTAATGGTGCCATGATTAACTATCCTACTTATGATAAGGAGTTGTATGCATTGGTGCAAAGTGTGAAAAAATGGAAACATTATTTGTTGGGGAAAGAAACCATTATCCACATAGATCATCAACCACTGCAATACTTACAATCACAAACAAAGCTACAACAAACAAGTCACTTCAGATGGATGGATTTTCTACAACAATTCCACTTGGTCATAAGGTATAAGAAGGGAATTTATAACAAAGTTTATGATATGCTTTCAAAGCCTATTATTAGTGCTTCAGTTATTCTTAACCATAGTCCTATCATGCATGAGAGTTATGTTGAGCAATATGCTTTAGATGCTGATTTTAAAGAAGTATATGCGACTTTGTGTCATTCTAACCATGTTGAGGAATTGGATTACCATGTGAATGATAATCTTTTGTATCATCTTAGCAAGCTATGTATTCCATAGGGTGAAAGAATCAACATAATAAGAGAAGCCCATTCTTCTCTTATTGTTGGTCACTTTGGTGTAGGCAAGATGGTGGCTAATTTGCAAAGGTAATGCTATTGGCCTAAAATGAATGAAAGTGTTTCAAGATATGTTCGAGGATGTTCGTTATGTGCCACAAGAAAATCTAGCAATCGAAAGTTGGGTTTGTATACTCCACTTCTGGTTCCTTCTCATCCTTGGGAAAGTATTTCTATGGACTTTGTAGGAGGTCTACCTATGTCTAAAAGAAATCATGATTATATTTATGTTGTGGTTGATCGATTTAGCAAAATGTGTATTTTGATGCCTTGTAAGAAGTAGGTTACAGCTGAACAAACGACACAAGTGTTCTTTCAAAATGTTTGGGTACATTTTGGATTGCTTAAATCTATTATTTATGATCGAGATTCTCGATTTATTGGAAGCTTTTGGTCGAGTTTATGGGCACTCATGGACACCAAACTAAAAAAGATCACATCTTTTCATCCGCAAATCGATGGTCAGACAGAAGTGGTAAATAGAACTGTGGTGCATCTTCTTCATGGTTATTGCAGCAAGCATCCTAAACTTTGGGATGAGCATTTACACTACATTCAACATGCTTACAATCAAGTTAAGCACTCTTCAACTCAAACATCACCATTTGAAGCATGTTTTGGCTATTTTCCAAAATCTCCTTTAGATTTTATCTTTGGGAAGGATGTTTCTATTGATGGTCAATATGACATTGATAGGGAAAAAAAGTTCATTGAACAAATTCAGACAATACATCAAATGGTACAAGAGCAGTTGGAAAAGAGTCAAGCCAAGTACAAGACAAGACATGACAAGCATCGTGTTGATCACAGTTTCCAAGTTGGAGATGAAGTTTGGCTTTACATTAGTAAGGAGAGGCTTAAAGGAAAAGGTAAAAAACTGAAACCAATTCGATATGGTCCTTTCAAGATTCCTGACAAGATTGGTAACAATGCCTTCCATTTAGATTTGCCTCTTTATATGAAAATGTATGCAGTTGTTAATGTTGAGAATTTGAAATTGTATGAGCCTCCTTTGATTGGTGATCAAGGAGAACATGTTAAGATTCCTTATATAGATGATTTCTCCCCGGAATATCTTACAGAACTGCATGAAGACACAATCCTTGACAAGAGAACGAGAACTTCAAAACAAGAAAATGTGGAATATCTTTGAATTGGTCTTAAAGGAACAAATCCAAGAAAATCCAAGTGGATTGAGGTTGTAAAGGTGAGGGAACTATACCCTCATCTTCAGATAGACTAAAAATAGTCTTTTGGAGGTCCAAAAGCTTTCCAATGGGGAGGTGTGATCCAGGGGATCAAATTTTGCTAAAAAATTCAAAGTTCTTGGAATCACTTCAAATCGAACGGGTGCGTAGGCCTCATCATCACGAACCCAACGAAACTTGTTTGGGTTCAAACGTACATCGGATGGGAGAGATATCACATTCTGTTCAAAACGTCGAACAGGCAAAAACAAAATGTGTTGACTGTATAGTCTGTACAGATGTTGATGTGGTAGGGTCGTACAACACATGGAAGGTGTTGGATGGAAGTTGGAAGATGAATTTTTTCTTGACACATGGCATTGGTGGCGAATGGAATGGTGACACGTGGCCCAATCAATGGCTGCCACGTGTCACCTAAACAATGGTTCAAAATTTATGTAGTTGGCAGGACTCGACCCTGCGACCTCTGGGTAGGGGAAGAGCCTTGGGAAGGGCCACCCAACCGACGGGCCCACCATTAATTCTTAATATATATATGGTTTTCATTTTATTTAAGTTGCATATGTTTTGAAATGGGGGCGCGGTCTGGGCCGAGGCTTAGCCCCAGCCCCCGGTCATATATATATGCCATGTAACCACTGGCGCACACGCATTCTGACCATTACCATATGTTATTAAACCTTGGCCTCTTTTTGTATGAGTGCGCGGTCACATGGTGACCCATATGTCCACGGTTTTGGTGGTTAGGGGCTAGGCATGCCCTAACCGTCCTACAGTTCACACCATTTTGTGGTTGCGCCCGGTGATAGGTTTTAACACAAATATGCGCATCGGGGCTAGGCTGGGGAAGAAGAGGTGCATTTTGGTGATCCAGAGACAACAAGTTTGAAGGGGAACTTCCAGGAAGCCTATCTTCTTCAATTTTTGGCCAAACGAGGTGCCGAAAAAGCCCAGCTAGCGGTTTTTGGACGTTCTGAAGCCATTGGAGCCATCTATTTGGATTTTTGAGCATTGTAAAGAACATATTTTAGCACTTTGAGCAAATAATACAAAAGATCCATTGGAAGCTGGACCAGGAGATGTAGCCCAAAAGAGGGGTGAACTCCTTTATCATTTGTTGTGTTATGTGTTTTTTGTTCACTGTTATTTGTTGTTGATTATATGCATCTTGAATATGTAATTTCTATAAAAGTTGTGTTTGCAAAATTGATCCATTTGCATAAAAACAGTGGAATTAAACCTTGCAAATATTTTCAAGAATACAAGTCTTTATCATTTTTAGATCACTGGCCCTACTTTGATCATTGGTAGGTAACCTTGAACCCAAAAGCCAACATTTCATCATTGGTCATTGACTAGGTGGTTTCCCTTGTGTTCGAAGACAAGACATCTATTCACACATTGTGATTCGTGCAGTGTCTTGGACTCCCTTAGACTTATTGGTGGTTTCCTCACCTTTGTCAATAGTTTTTCATCATTGGATGCTATTCAGAGGGTGTTTTTCGTGTACTGCTTTCACTTGGTACATGCGAAATACGCACCAGGTCATTGGTTCGTGAACTTGTTCTTTGTCCAATTTTCACCAAATAATGAAGCTCCTCTTTGTACCTCGTGCTAACTGATGAGAGATGCCTTAATTCTCTCCTTTCAGCGGGTCTATTTCCATCGACTTCAACCCATTTTTCTAGAAACAGGACCTACAGTATTATGAGTACCTTGAGGCTTGTAGTCATCATTGGCAGGACCTTTCACCATCGACATTTGGGAATAAATCAATGTCTCCTGGTCGATGGATTCTTTAGGCATTTGACACCAGCTCATTTATTCACACTTGTAATAATGTACTCAATGCCTTGATACCTACTTTCATTATTGGTAGGATGTATCTCCTTTGTTAACGGTATACCTCAATGACCGATAATCAAACGATGTCTCATTGTGTTGGACCATGAATCCTTTATTCAGACGATCTAGACTTGCACCTTTGGAAAATTGTGTAGAAGACTTGAAGACATCACTATGTGGCCGCAGCTTTCCTGAGCTATTGCTTCCTTTTCATTGGAACAATATCTATATGACGTCAGTGATCATGGGAGATCAAGTTGTACTCCATGGTATACAAATATCCTCAGCTTGTTTTTTTGAGACTGGTTCCACTGGGCCTTGTTCGTGACTATGACAACTTTTGGCATGTAACCGCATTTGTATTTGCCTATTCATGGCCACAAACACTTGTTTGGTATATTTTCCACATGGATATGCAGTGTATTTTTGGCATCCATGTATGCAAAGTTAGTACAAAATGTAATGAGCAACCGAGTTTGTCTAGCTGGTCCCCTACCACTCCACTTCTGAGTTATTTATAATGTATTTTGGCCATCACAGATAATCCTCTGACCTCACACATTAGGGGACATATGTTAGAGAAATATTTGCCTCACCCTATGCAATCTTGCAAAGAGCGACCTATTCCATTTCCCTATGCAGACTCACTTTCCCTGATTGATAAATCCAGAGAGAAAAATATAAATTTTTCCACTTATATGCATCTTGCACCCTATACATCAAGCGTATATGTAGGTTGCTCCATTACAGCCCACGTACATCAAGATTTGTGCATAAAATCAAAATTAAATGTCAGGTTTCCATGTCACGATAGGAGATCTATGATCCTTCACCTTCCATATAATGGAAACATTCTGACTCGGTCCTTCAGTTGAATTTTAAAGGCTATAAATAAGCCAATTTTGAGCTATGGAAAAAGGAGGAGATAATTCAACTTTGAGAGCAAAGTTTCTATGGAGAAATTATTGCTTCATATTGAGTCTGCATCCCTTTGTGCTTTAAGTCTGAACACAGTGTTCAACCCCCAAGCTCTTCCCTTATTGATGGAAAAACTTTTTGTCTTCCTTATATGAGCTTGCCTTTGGTGGAGAATTGAAGTGGTGGAGGCCCAGCTGGAAGGAACTTGGTTTCTCGGTTCCGAACTGTGCCAACATGGAAGTCTATAATGTTTTCACTTCTGCTGATCATTTATTAATAGAAATACTCCTTTCCCGTCCATTTGATATATTTCAAATATATGAGTTATTATCCATGGGCATGTTTGTTTTGTATATTAATGGATTATGCTATGTAATGTACTAACCTTTTATATTATCACTATATGCTTGCTTTGCTCATTTGTTGAGAACTTGTTGCAGGTATAAAGCTTTGGATCAAAGTGCTCAATGGTGTACATCATCAAACATCTAGACGAGGTAGATCCCTTTCTTATCTCACTTGCACATTGGTTTATATATCATGTTTATGGGAAAGATTAAATTTTTGTAGTCATACCTGTCTATTTTGGTTTACCCTAACCATAGAGAGATTTTCCTCATAATAGTTTCCATTTCAATTTTTTTTTTACCCCTGCATCGTCCATTTTTCTTACAGAATTCAAATTTCTAGCCAAACCTAGGATGTGCAGAACACCAGGTAGTGTTCTAATCCTTCTGTCTATGAGCCTCAACTTGAATTTTCCTCGTCCTATGATTTTGGTTGTCGAATCATCACCTAATAAAACATTACCTCCATCATACCTTTCATATTCACAAAACCACTCCATGTGGGGAGTCATATGAAAGGATGTACCTGAGTCAACCAACCATGCCTCATTATCTACATGTGTGATTGAATAAGCCAAGTACACATCCCCTCCCTATTCCTTAGAGGTCTTTTCTTCTGTACAAGGAGATTCTTCAGATCCCTTCTTTTTCTCAACTTTGGATCTATACTGGTTCTTGTAGTGCCCTTGTTTTCCACATCTCCAACATACCTTTACAAACTTTCTAGGATATTTATATATACTCTTAGAATTAGATCTCCCACTTGAGAACTTAGATCTATTTCTTTCCTGGGAGAATCCTCTTGCAAATAATGTGTATGTTTTCTTTCCTTCCATATTCTTATGTCTCATCTCCTCCGAAAACAAGGATGATACCACTTCATCAAACTTCAAGGAAGGTGTATTACTACCTATGGCCACAACCACAATATCCCACGAGTCTGGTAAAGAACACAGTAAACTGATGCACTTATCTTTATTTGAAATTTTAATCACAACAAATACGAACTGACTTACCACAGTATTGAAAGCGTTCAAATACTCTGCCACCGAGTCTCCATATATCATCCTCAAATTATAAATCTTCTTTATTATGAATAGTTTATTTACTAGGGACTTGGACTGATACAACTTCACCAACTTATCCCATAAATCCTTTGTTCTAGCTTCCTCTGACACATTCATTAATATTGAATCTGAGAGACACAGTCGGATTGTTCTCTTCTCTTTTCGATCCAACTTTTTTCAGTCATCTGTTGAAGTTCCTGTAGGTGAAATACCTATATCTACCGCCATCCACTAATCTCTGTCCACCTACAGATATTCCATCTTGAGCTTCCACAACTCAAAAATTTTCCCATTAAACTTCTCGATCTCCATTTTCTAATTGCTTGCCATTTCATTTCACCTGAAAAATAAATACCACATATCTCCCACTGTAACAAGGCTTATCACAGTCCGAAGACAAACCCTTACCACAAAGGCATTTCCCTGAAGCCAACAAATATCTGATACCAAATGCAGATTTTAACTTTGTACAATATTTACTGCAAACAGATTTTCAGTAAAAAAACAAAAAAGATACAATGGAAAATACAAACATTACACAGATATTTTCCCCCTGGAAACCCAAACCTGGGAAAACAAACATATTTTATATTCATGCATAGTGATACATTGTTTACAATAAAATATACATATAGGATCCATTGGCATCCAAAACCCTAACCCAATGACCAAGATTATTCAAAAACCCTAATTCCTTTACCAAAAATAGAAAACCATTGGCAAAAAACCATGTGCCGAAAAACCACCAAACAATGGACATGAAAATCGAGGCAACACAAAAAAATAGGAAAAAATGAAACATGTTTCCTGAGGAAAAAAAATTCTCGAGGGCATTTCCCCCAAAGACTTGTGCGCTTGGTGCAACGCATACACTACTACTTGTGAAAAGAATATAACACATACCCAACATGTTGAGCATGCAACTCAAAGATTTATACCTGCAACTTGTCCTCAACAACCAAGATACGCAAGCATATGGTGATAATATATAATGTTAGCATATAAAATAGCATAATCCATTAACATACATGCCAAATATGCACATGGAATAATAATTCAAATATTTACAAGATATCAATTGGAGGAGAAAAAAGTATTTCTATTAAAATAATCAACAAAAGTAGATAGGTGACAAACTTCTGTGTTGGTACATCTTGGAACCGAGAAACTAAGTCCCTCCAGTTGGGCCTCTACCACTTCAATCCTCCACCAAAGGCAATATCATATAATGAAGAAAATGAGATTCTCCATCAAAGAAGGAAGAGCTTGGGGACTGAACAATGAGTTCATACTTTCAAGGATTGTTGGCCCTTGACCAAGATTTGGAGAACCTTGGTCATGTTTGACCATTTTTGGGACTTCAATAGGCAAGTCGAAGACGAAGTTCCTAGGCGAAGTGGATATTGCAAGATCTCGCCCCATTTTTATGGGATTTTTGGGTTTAGGGCTTATGTAACGGGTATGGGATGTTGACCCATGGGTTTACCCATGCTTAGGCCCCATCTGTAAATGTATAAATAAGTAGCTAGAAATTGTAAGAAGTATAAGAGAAGAGAAGATCTAAGTTTGCTTTGTGCAATATATGAGAAGGTTTCTAAGTGCGATTAGTTGTAAAGGCTATGTGCATACTATGTGTTGAGAACTTGCAGAGCTAAGTGCTAGTGATTGTGAGAAGGCTCTATGTTGTGTCGAACTTGGGGAAGCAGGATCTGGCGAAGTGCGTGTGGATATCCTATCCTATGCGTAGTTGGTTTTGAGGCTCTGTGAATGTAAGAAGATTGAAAGAAGATAATAAAGAATACAAAGGGTTGGTGGACGTAGCCCCACACTGGGGGTGAACCATGTATATCCTGTGTTGTGATTTCTTTGTGTTATTGATGTGATTTATGCTTAGTGTTGAATCTTCAAGTATGTTAGATACATATGATGTAGTATCCTAGTGCTTAATAACATGAATGAATGCTAGATCTGTTTGATGCTATGTGCTAAATGGTTAACTATGCTTGGATCTTGTTGAATACTACGCTCCTCTGTAATTAAGGTTTGAATCTATGATGTGAATAAGGGTCAAAGACTAATGAACATTAATTGCTAAGTGCTCTATTAAGTATTGTGATCACAGATTTGTGTCCCATCTAGGTTGTAGACAATTGAGTCCTACAACCCCCCTTGACTCTACCTCAGGTGAGACTTCATCTGCTTCATGGGTGTTGCCGAAAGGGCTAGTAGTTAATATTTTTTTGGTGCAATGTTGAAGCATTGAACCCCGGGTCTGGCCCTGTGACAACAAATGGTTCCATTGTCAGGACATGAAACTGTGATTGTTGGGAACTAAAGAAAAGAGAAAGATTTGTGTGTGGATATGTTTCTCTAGTGCATAGTACTCTACTTGACTTGTGAAGTTGTATGCTAAGAAGAGAAGCCTGATCTGAAGAAAGAGGTAAGATCTTAAAGATTTGTGCTCTGATAAAGGTAAGATAAGTGGATTTTTTTTTTTCGAAAGAAGGGATCTAGGTATATTTGACAGATTTCATCCTAGTCTGGAAACTAGGGAAGAACTCGAAGAAATAAGATATGATATGAATAGATATAATAGAAATAGTGAATGATATGTTATTCCTATGCATAGAAAAAAAAATTGGACTAACAAGTGGATGCAGGATCGTAGAAATAATGTTTTTGTAGTTCCATCACTGTGATCCCATTGCGCAGTACAGGAAAGGTTGGGGATCGTTTAAGAGAAAGAGAGGATTGACATTATGTTATAATTGTAGAAGACTAGGACATCTTGCTAAGGATTTCCCTGGTAGAGGTCTTATTTTCCTTTGTTGTAAATCTACTGGACATGAAGTTTTAGACTGCCCTAGAATGATTCCTAAAGTTGAGAAGATGAAAATGAGACAAGAAAACCATGAGGAAGGTCAGGAGACTATGAATATGCCAAAGAACCAGAAAGAATCTGAGGCTATATTATTGCAGATTAAAGAAACACTGAATGATCACAGAGACATCAATATTATCAGAGATCTTAAAAGAGAAAGAGTGAATAGAAATAAGAATAGGAGACTTAGACATAGAATGTGTATTAGACGCATAAACATAGGTTAATATCATGACATAAATCACTTAGGAAATTTTAGGAAAGCCTGTTATGATTCCTTCATTGAGAGGAATATGATTGTTTAAAGGAAAATTGAAAGAATTATGTGGAAGAATTACACATGTACCTATGAGTTCTCATGGAACATCGACAAAAGCAGAATTCAAGGTCATTAGGTTTGTTGAGAATATCTCTCCTTCTGCAATTTTGTTAGGAAATACTTGGATTGAGAGAGATCATATCCGAAGGAAAAAAGAAGAGGAAGCTATAGAACAAAAAAAGCAAGAATTAAGAGATTTCATGGCTAGGAGAATAGCATTATTGTTAAGCCCTAATATTGGATCATTACCCCTTAATTGGGGCATATTACATTAGAAATGTTATTTTATTTATGTCGTCTTTATTCCATTAGTTGTAAATATACCTCCTAGTCTCCTATATATACCAAGGAGACATTTTCATTTGGAATCATCTTGGAATTGTACATTTATGTGGGAATAAGGAGGTTTCCCCCTAGAAGAGGCTTATTATATGAATTTATCTCTTTTTCAAGCCATTGAGTACTTATTCAGAGGTTTTTCTATGTTATATTGATATTTGGTTCTTAACATATGGTATAAGAGCTCAAGGTCTTGGGGTTTTGCTGCTACATCTGAGACACCTTGGAATTTTCAGTATAAATGTTTTTCTACAATGTTTCATAAGGAACGGCTTGGAATATATTTAGTAGACGAATCAAGGTACATTGGGTTAAAATTCCATCTCCCGAGGCATTATAATTTCGGAGATATAACCTGTGCAAGATAGGGTTCTAGAATCATCGTGAACTGAGTCATTGCGGAATTTTCACTATAAAATTGTTTCTATAATGTTTCAGACCCTAAAATCTAGATGATATTCAAAGAAATTAGTAAGGTATCTGGGGTAAAATTTTCATCTTTTGGGTCATCTTACATTTGTAGATACACCCTGTCGAAGATAGGTTATCTGACTAGTCCTATTGACTAGTCTCAAGAAAGTGTTCCAGGTAAAACAATCATAACTTCTTCCTAGAGTATCCAAATTGAGTGAGGATAGTTTCATTGGATAGTGGACAGTCTGTAGTATTTATTKCATGAGTTTAAGAATTTTATATCGAATATATTGTGCRGGGCATGCTATACAAGTGACATCTTCTGGAAAGGAAAAAAATCAGCAAGTTGTGGGGATGTTACCATAAATTCCACTTGGCACATCCAATTTTTTTCAGACCTATGGCATTKCAGAGAYGAAATATTAGGGAACTACAAAAAATAAAGTTCCATACCCAGAAGGGATKAAATTTAGRGATACAACAGAAGAAATATTGTCTAGCAGAACCACCTCAAAATCAAGGTTCAAAAGTGATACTTGGCCAACATGCCACCCAAAAAAGGAACTTCTACACCAAATAAGCCTCCAAATAATCCTACATGGACTCTTGATGAAGGTGAAGAAATGCGTAGGGACATAAATGATTTACAAAAGAAGACAATAACAAAATATGAACTACAAGAGATGATGGAGGGTTTAAAAGGGGAAATCATGGAAGGATTGAAAATTTTCATAATAGAGAGGACACCTAAAAGTGAAAATATATCCCATGAAATTCATGATGAGGACACAAGGAAGGTGAATCAAGAATGGAGAAATTCCAACTTTGGGTTGAAGACCAACCATGTTCTTAAGATTGATATGAGAAATTTTGATGGCAAGGACCCAATCACATGGATACTTCAGATGGAGCAATTCTTTGATCTACATAATGCCCCACATACACAAAAGGTACCAATTGCTTCTTTATATTTAGAACCCAATCAATTTGTATGGTATCGATGGATTTGTTCTCACAAATCACTTGTCACTTGGAAAGTTTCCATGGAATAAATGATAGCACACTATGAGGATACAAGGAGCAATACCTTCTTTAGCCAATTCATAAATCTCAAGCAAAAGGATTCAGTTACATAGCACATTGAGAAATTCCAAAGATTGAATATAAAGGTAACATATATTCTAGATGACAACTTGATTGATGTATTCATAGGAACTTTAAAGGATAACATTCAACATGAAGTTCGCCTTTGGGAATCCAAATCATTGGAGAATGCATTTAAGGTGGCAAGAAATGTTGAAAGTAAAAAATTGGCTATGGCTACTAGAAGGACCAATCCCAACATCTATAGAGAGAATAATTCTCCTTCTTCTAAAACACCTCAACCTACAAGGTTGACACCTCAACAATTGGAGGAAAGAAAAGCAAAGGTTTATGCTTTAATTGTGACAACAAGTATAGTAAGGGACATAAGTGTGGTGAGAAGAAAGTATTCTACATAGATTGTGAAGAGGAAGAAGAACAAGAACAAGAACAAGAACTATCTCAAGATGAAAACGTAGAAGCAATTTCGTCTAAAGAGTTGACTCCCACGATATTGTTTATTGCATTGGCTGGAATTAGCACTCCTCAAACCCTCAAGATCGAAGGATACATCAAAAAGAAAAAGGTAATAGTCCTAATTGATTCTGGTAGTACTCATAATTTCATTCACTATAAATTAGCCAAAGCTCTCAATTGTTTTGTATATCCAGTGCTAGAGTTTCAAGTAATGATTGCAGATGGAGGAACTATCAATTTCTCAGGAAAATTCAAAAAGATCAATCTTACTATGGGGGAATATGTAATGAATAGTCCAATGATTTATATACCCATGGATGGTGCTGACGTTGTACTAGGAATCCAATGGTTACAATCATTAGGGACAGTGGCTTTTAATTTTCAAGAAATTTTCATGAAATTTTCATTGGAAGGAAAAGAAATTGAGTTAAGAGGTATCACAGGGAAACCTGGTAAGGTGATAAGCTCTAATGGCATGACAAAATTATTGAAAAAGGGGAATCATGGAGTTATTGCACAACTATGCTCACTAGATGTTCAAACATCTAATACATCTATTCCTCAAGATCTCCAAGGGATCAGTGATAAGAATTCCAAAGTATTTGAATATATTCCCAAAGGTCTTCCACCCACTCGAAATCATGATCATGAAATTCACCTAATTCTTGGGAGTATTCCTCCTAACATCAGGCCATACAGATACGCTTATTCCTAGAAGATTTAAATTGAGCACATGGTTGAAGAAATGTTAGAGGATGGAATTATTAGACCTAGCCAAAGTTCTTACTCTGCACCAGTGGTAATGGTATTCAAGAAACATAGCTCATGGCGTATGTGTCCAGATTATAGAGATATCAACAAGATCACTATTAAAGATCAGTTTCCTATTCCCATCATTAATGAATTGTTATATGAACTAAATGGAGAAATATATTTCACAAAATTGGATCTTCGTTCAGGGTATCATCAGATTAGAATGAAGGAAGAAGATATCCCAAAAAAACCATTATGAACTCATGAAGGACATTATGAATTTTTCGTCATGCCTTTTGGCCTTACAAATGCACCTTCCACATTCCAAGGGTTGATGAATTCCATTTTCAATCCCTTCCTTCAAAAATTTGTGTTAGCATTTTTTAATGATATACTAATCTATAGCAAGTCTTGGGAGGATCATGTGCGACATGTTGACAAGGTGCTACAACTACTAAAGGAGCAACAACTATATGCCAAACTATCCAAATGTTTCTTTGGAGTGAAGGAGGTAGAGTATTTGGGTAATATTGTATCTCATGAAGGTGTTAAGGTAGAGCCTAACAATATTAAGGCCATGATGGACTGGCCGATTCCCAAAACATTGAATAATCTTAGAGGATTTTTGGGTTTGACAAGTTACTACCGCAAGTTTGTTCGACACTATGGAAGAATATCAACATCTTTAACAGAACTAACTAAGAAGGATGCATTTTCATGGACTCCAAAGGAAACTAAAGCTTTTGAACAACTTAAAGAGGTGATGTGAAAAGATCCTATCTTGACCACTCCATATTTCACAAAAACCTTTATTATGGAATGTGATGCCTTGGGAAATGGAATTGGTGTTTTCCTAATGCAAGAAGGCAGGCCCCTAGCTTTTGAAATTTGACCACTCAAGGGAAAGGACTTACACAAACCCATTTATGATAAGGAAATGATGGAAATACTACATGCATTGAAGAAATGGCATCCTTACCTAATAGGTAGGCACTTCAAGGTCAAAACAGATCATGATAGTCTTAAATACTTC
>ML820752.1:48453-76123 GCA_009831015.1 Picea engelmannii
GGGGGGCATGTTAAGCCCTAATATTGGCTCATTACCCCTTAATTGGGGTATATTACATTAGTAATGTTATTTTATTTATGTCAGCTTTATTCCATTAGTTGTAATTATACCTCCTAATATCCTATATATACCAAGGAGACATCTTCATTTGGAATCATCTTGGAATTGTACATTTATGTGGGCATAAGGAGGTTTCCCACTCGAAGAGTCTTATTATATGAATTTATCTCTTTTTCAAGGCGTTGAGTACTTATTCTGAGGTTTTTCTATGCTATATTGATATTTGGTTCTTAAAAATTATTAATAGAAGAACAAGAGGACAAGTGAAAGAAACTAAGGGCTAGATACCTGGATGACGTAGTTGAAAGAGTGAAAGAAGGCTTAAATAACTTATCCATGCAGAAGAGAAACGCACCTACTCCATAAACAGTAAAAGAAAAAGTATTACCCTTGAACCCTGTGAAAGACCCTCAACAACGTGAAGTTACTATGCTAATAAAAGATAAGAAAAAGAATGGAAAGAGGAATCCAAAGATGCAGATCACCGAAAATAAAGCAAGAAATCTTAGTAAGAAGAAAGCAACGCTAGAAAAATTGTAGGAGGTTCCATAGAGGACTTTGTAGAAAGAAGGCTTGCAAAACTTGAACTTTGCCGGAATAGAAAAATAGCACAGACTGGCACTTCACCACGACGAAGCAATATGACCGTTGGAGGCATCCTGACCATTAGAACGATGCTCCAGAATGGATAGAAACATAGTTATTGCCGGAAATATCGCCATTGGACCATTGGGACGGTGCCATAATGAATGTAATTGTATTGATTGAGGCATTCCTTCCCATTGGAGGAGTCTGTTACGATGTTGTCTATTTAACCCGTCAAATGTTGCACCAGGGACACTTTTGCAAATTGTGATTATCTGAGCCCATAGAGAACTAATTGGTTTTGCATAGTGCTTATTGATACCTTTCTACCTATTCTTCTTACCTTGATCATTTGTCCACCTATCTGAAACATTTGATCACAAGCGTGCATGTCGAGCGAACTTAGCGCAGTAGATAAATTCGTCGAAGAGATTTTGATTGACATCATGGCAAAGAAGGTCATGTCGGTTGGAGCACAAGCCTCATCGAAAAGAGGATTGCAATCCTACCCATAGACTACACGTCGATTTGGGCCATCTCAAACCGCGACATAGAAATGGAGCAAGCATCGCGATGACTTGGCAAATGCAAAGCTCATCCCATGAGTCCTGTCCAACTATATCCCGCCTCTAGCTAGCATGGTTAGTCATGACAGGTCCAACTATATCCCGCCTCTAGCTGGCATGGTTAGTCATGACAACATCCCAAGGGACTTTGTCTATA
This sequence comes from Picea engelmannii, assembly GCA_009831015.1. Classification (NCBI taxonomy): domain Eukaryota; kingdom Viridiplantae; phylum Streptophyta; class Pinopsida; order Pinales; family Pinaceae; genus Picea; species Picea engelmannii. The sequence continues at coordinate 49,822 of ML820752.1, forward strand.
CACTGATCAATGTGTACCTCTTGAAGGGGATATGCGCAGTTGGATTGCAGTTGGGACAAATTATGACACTAAATATCATTGATTTCAGCTTAGGAGACCGCAAGAATTATGGAATGATCGTACAACATAAGCACTTAACAAAGACAATGTGGAAGAATTCAAATATAATCCCCCAGCCGTGGACCATGGACATCACAATATCAACCATCCTTAATGTGATGAAGATACCACACTTCGGCAGACATCAGGAGGTTAACGCGTGCATTAAACTCCTCTTCTTGTGCTACCATGGCAGTTACTTGTGGTTAGATAGGTGCATCACTGTAGATCCATCACTGATCCACAAGATCACTGGATTGAGCATGTAAGGATCGGACCCTTAGGACTTTTACCCTGGGAAGGTTGCATATTGCGCCCTCGTGTAGCGAATAAAGGACACCTATGATGATGTAGAGAAGGGGAAGCGGGGCTACAAGGTAGCCTCCATCCAAAATGGCGCAGTGTGCCTAGCTTGTTAGCAAATAGTAGGCAATATCGTCAGGAAGAATAGACCAACGCAGGTCATGGGGTTTTTCGTCGACCTCATAGGAAAATGCATTGAAGGAATGTAAATGAATTGGGAGAGATACCTCGTCAACCAATTCGAGAATTTTTTTTTTGAAGTGTAAGACTAGGGCTACGAGTTGCACTTCAGCTAGTTGTTGATTCTCGTTGCATTCATCACTTGGGAGATGTCAAAGGGAGAAACCTTTCCTGAAGTCAAGTCGCCCAAACCACTGGCCGCGAGGTTCACTACCCTCTGCTATTCGAGTGACATGGTGAAGCAATGGTAGTCCAATGCGGTGTTCCACACCTACTACTTGCAATAGAAGAGGGACATTTAGTGATTTCCTCGCATGACACCAAATACACTTCATAGGTTTAGGCCAATAGTGAAGTTCCACACAAAATGACACCTCATTTATATCACTACGTGCGGAGATGAACACGAAGAAGAGTTCCAGTCCTATTATAAACTCACCAAGGAAGATATGGAGGAAATAACCAAGGAATGGCCTGAGAAATTCCTTGTACAAGTCAAACAAACAAAAATATCCTACCCCGACCTCATCGGAAGTCCTATAGTCACCCATGAAGAGTATGATGTACCCAGCAACAACAAGAGGAAGAAGAAGGAAGAAGTACAGGAAATTCACAGCGCATCAGAGGAGACTACACCAGATTCACCTGAAGGGGGAGGAGGTGAACAAAGAAGAGGACGAAGGGGAAGAAGACAAGAAGGAACAGGGTGAAGTAACACCACCTAAATATCCCCTTATGGAGACAAAGACATTCAAGAAAAGAAAGGTTTCTCTAAATAAACCCTCAACATAGAATAAGTCATGGACCAATAAACCCCACTTATAGACTATACTTATGGTGGATGATATTGACCTCGTCATTGAAGTTGTATCAAATACTTCCGAGGACATTTTGTAGTGAAGCGAAGCCAAACAAGAGACAATGTGTGACCAGATCGAGGCATATCTCAAAGGGGTACCATAGGATCTTTATTCGATTCGTGCAATGTCTATTGTGTCATTGTCATTAGGGGGAATAGAAGAAGGAGATGAGCCTGCCCAGCTACATAGAATAACTGATGCGACAGAGGCTCGCCTTTGTCGTGTCCAGGAAGAAAAAGAGTAGGCCATAGAGGCTCTAAAGAAAGCAAAGGAGGAAGCCCTAGAGAAACATCGAGTTGTGTAGCAAGAAAAAGATGACCTCCAGAAAAAGTTTGCAGAGGACAGAGAGAAGCTCCATAAAGAAAAAGAACAGTTGCTCGCATAGCAGATTGGATTTAAAGACTTCGTCACTAGAGAACTTTTCTCTGTGACGATCCTGGCACAAATAGAAGAGTAAACAACTGAGATCCAAGTGGGAAAGCGCCTTGAATCCATTCAGCAGCTCCAAGCAAGAGTAGCATAATTGGAACTGCAAGCAGTGCTGAGCACTTTGTAGGAAGTGCGAGATAAGAGGCAAGAAACTTCCCAGAGCATAGTTAGAAGAATCAAGGCATTGGCCTTAGAATGCAAGAAAATCAACAATCGAAGTGTACACACCTATGAGCGCCTTACAGAGGACCCATAACTAAGGACATTGGAGTCATAGCTACACAGAGCCAAGAAACAAGCAGCGACATTATAGGCACAATTGAAGCTACTAACAGTGTTCGTGAATATGAAAAGGTCAAAAGAATAACGCACAGTTCAACAGTAGGTCCATGCCATCTAGAGTAAAGTCATGGAAGTGACACAGAGACTTCAACCGATATAGATGAAGCCTGCACACTTTGTGAGGATATTGAAGGACAAGGCGCACAGATGGAACAAATGGTAACCATAGTGGAATAGTTCTTGGAAGGACCTATCACTAAGAAAATCATTCAGGAGCTCACCAAGAAGGAGGCTCTGGTGAAGCAGCAAGTTGAGGCATGTTGATCCAAGTTTGAGGCCTTTGAAGCAGAGTTTCCCAGATCAGAGTGACTCAAGATGAGTCACAAGTGAGTGTTGGGGGCCTGTTGGCCCTCGACCAAGTTTTGGAGAACCTTGGTCGCATTTGACCATTTTTGGGACTTTGACAGGTAGTTCGAAGACCGAGCGCCCATACAAAGTGGAGATCATGGGATCTCGCCCCCTTTTTATGGGATTTTTGGGTTTAGGGATTATGTAATGGGTATCATATGTCGTCCCATGGGTTTACCCATGCTTATGCCCCATATGTAAATGTATAAATAAGTATCTGGGCATTGTAAGAACTATAAGATAAGAGAATATCTAAGTTGGATTTGTGCACGATATGAGAAGGTTTCTAAGTGAGATTAGTTGTAAAGGCTCTGTGCATACTATGTGTTGAGAACTTGCAGAGATAAGTGCAAGTGATTGTAAGAAGGCTCTGTGTTGTGCCAAACTCAGGGAAGGAGGATCTAGAGAAGTGCATGCAGATCTCTTGTCCTATGAAGAGTTGGTTTTGAGGCTCTATGCATGTAAGAAGATTGAAAGAAGATAATAAACAAGATGAAAAGTTGGTGAACATAGCCCCATGTTGGGGGTGAACCACGTATATCCTTTGTTATGATTGCTTTGTGTTATTGATGTGATTTATTCTCAGTTTTGAATCTTGAAGTATGTTAGATACATCTGATGTAGTAGCTTAGTGCTTAATAACATGAATGAATGCTAGATATGTTTGATGCTATGTGCTAAATGGTTAACTATGCTTGGATCTTGTTGAATACTGCATTGCTCTATAATTAGGGTTTGAATATGCGATGTGAATAAGGGTCAAAGACTAATGAACATTAATTGCTAAGTGCTCTGTTAAGTATTGTGACTATATATCTATGTCCCATCTAGGTTATAGACACTTGAGTCCTACAACCCTACCTGCCTCTACCTCGGGTGAGACTTCATCTGCTTCGCAGGTGTTTTTGAAAGGGTCGGTAGTTAGGTTTTTGTTGGTGCCTTGTTGAAGCATTGATCCCTGGTTCTGCCCCTATGCCAACAAGAATAAAGGGACGCAGACTCAATAAGGAATTGGAATTTGTCCAAAGTATATTTTCTCTCAAAATTTGAATTATCTCCTTTTCAATGGCTTGGATATGGCTAAATTTATAGCCTTCAAAAGGAACTGAAGGGACGAGTCAGAATGTTTCCAGTATAAGGAAGGTCAAGGATCATGGATCTTGTAACGTTACATGGAAACCTGGCATAATTTTTAATTTTGAGCACCAAACCCGATGTACATGGGTTGTAGTGGAGAAACCTACGTATGTGCTTGTTATCTAACTGGTAGGGCACGTATATGTGGAAAAATGTGTTTTTTTTTCTTTGGAAGGTAAAAAAGGGGACTTTGATTCTACATAGGGAAATGGAAATTCCATCCAAGAAAGTTGTATGGGGTGAGGAAATTTTTTATATAACATTTAGAATTATATATATGGAGGCTGAAATAATTAACCTATTTCATAATAAGAATGTTTAGTGTCCTTTCAATATCAACATAAAAATGACCCTTTGTTGTTTAATATGGGAATAAAACTTGGAAGTATCAAGTCTACCCAAAATAGTCATGGAAAAGAGGGATAATAAGTGTTCTCCTATTTCTAATGGTGGAGAGGAATGGCCCACATGACAAGGAAAGGCATGGAAAGGCAAGGAAAGGTAAGGAAAGGCTACACAAAGTAAGGCAAGTAATGACAAGACATGGAAAGGAAAGACAAGGCAAGGCATGGAAAGACACAATACAAGGAAAGGCATGGAAAAACATGGAAATGAAATACAATACATGGAAAGGTAAGGAAAGTCATGGAAATACAAGGAAAAACAAGGAAACACGAGGAAAATAAAGACAAGGGATGGCAAGACAAGGCAAGGAAAGGAAAGGCATGACAAGGCATGGAAAGGCATGGAAAGGAAAGGCATGACAAGGAAATACATGGCAAGGTGAGACCTGGTAAGGCATGGCATGGAAAGACATGGGAGGAAATGCAAGGCAAGGAAAGACAAGGAAATGCAAGGAAATGCATGGAAACACATGGAAAGGAAATGAATGGAAAGGGATGGAAAGGAAAGGAAAGACATGGTAAGGTTAGGAAAGGAAATAAAAGGCAATACAAGGAAAGACAAGGCAAGGAAATACAAGGAAAGGCAAGTAAATATAGGGAAAGGAAAGGAAATACATGGCAAGGAAAGAAAATGAAAGGAAAGAAAAGACAAGACATGGCATGAAAAGACAAGGCATGGAAAGATAAAGAAAGGAATGACAAGGAAAGGAACAAGAAAAGACAAGGAAAGGCATGGAAAGGCAAGGCAAGGAAAGGAAATGCTAGACATGGCAAGGAAAATCAAGGAAAGAAAAAGAGAGACAAGGAAATGCAATGAAAGGAAAGGAAAAGAAACACAAGTCAAGGTCAATTAGACTTAACAAGACCCAATGTAATGTGGTTTTGAAACATGAGATGATTAAGAGGAAAATGTCAAAAGGAAAAATATATCATTTTCTTATATAATTTATCATAAAGTTGTTTGGATTTACTTTTCAACATTATTATGACCATATTAAGATACAAATTTGTCCATATAGGTTTCCATTAGTATGTTATGGTTGAAATAGTTTTTTGGCATTAACACTTTTGGAGATAATGGAAATTGGTGAATAGTGTTTTTATTTGATACATTAAGTGGAAAAATAGCCAAATGGAAAAATTGAGCCATTAAAATTTTCTTTGAAATATTTACAGGTTCATCAAGTTCTCCCATAACCCTTGCAGTCAGTCTCACTTGTATCTATGTTTCAATTCTATCATATAATTTCAAGAATTTAGGCACGTGCATATACATACGTTTGATATATTTAACCTTTAATTTTACAAGATATTGATTTGAGTGGTTTAAGTGATATAATAAGGGAGCAAGAAGGACTGATAATATCAATAGTTTGTATGTCATAGATTCCACATGACTATAATTAGGGAAAAAAGAGCCACATGTTTACCCAAATATAGTTAAGGACCATACATTCATCAAAATCATATAAACAAACAATGCAATTCATAAAACAAATGTTCCATGAAATGTGTGTGTGTGTGTGTTTGTGTATTCAACATCATCTCAACTGGACATTTTCTACAAAATGACACATCATGCCCAGTATACAAAATGACGACAAGTTCCCTAACATGAAAAAGTGCCATATGGTGGACTAGATACAAAATGGCACTCATTGATCATTCATTGACCACTGACACTCTTGCAACTCTCATGAGCATCTCAAAAATGAATCTTTCTTCTCTTACTCGAAGAATCACCTCGGGTGGTTTTGTGTCTGGGCATGGTTTTTCACTCTAGATACTAGACAAAGAAACAACATTCTTATAAAAAAATCCCACAATGAATTAATAGACTTACAAAATGATACTTTGTAATTCATCCTAAGAAAACTCACCACAAATGATACTGACAATCCTTAGGGTTTTACCCTCCTCTGCAACCCTAATCTATGATTGATTCCACCTTACATCAGTTACAAGGATTAAATCATTAAATTTAAATGAAAATGCATAAAATCAATTCCATTCATGATACATAAAAAATCATCATCCAAAAACTATCTCACCGTGAATAACTTGGGAAATAGTGGAGAGTCATTGGTTGGTGGAGCGCTCAACTATCTACTATGGMAGCCTCAGTGGATGGCACAGATGGAAAATGTGGTGAGGGTGGATGGTGTACGAGTGCATCCACTCTTAATATATGTGATGTCAAATATGGGGGGAGTGGCCTATGGGTGCAACCACTATGTATGGATGGGATATGAAAKATGGTGGGGGTGAGTAGTGATAAACCCCCACAGGTTGTACACGGGATGATAAGACGCTTGGGATGGAAAGAGGTATCCCAAGCACYAGGGAAGGGTGCCCAAGGATTGGACTAGCCCTATAGCTAGAGAAACATTATGGGTGGTGTTAGCACTAAGTAAATTTCCTAGGCTGAGGAGGAAACTCGCAAAGGTAACCACATAATCACTTTAGAATTGAAAATATCCTTTCAATTTTGAGAGGGATCTCTCTTGTCACTTTGTCTCTAAATATGAATCTTCTTTGAATATCAGTGGCTAGGTTTTTGAAAAGGTGAAAAGATTTTAAAGTTTTGTTGGCAAGAAGAAAGGCTTTTATTTGGGCAATGGAGTCAATATTTGAAAGTGAATGAAAATTATTCTTGTTAAATAGAACTCTCAAGAAAGAAAAGGCTAGGTAGTCAATGACCTTTCAGTTTTTTAAATTGATATTATAGAACGGAATAAAGAGGGGAACACAACCACATTCAGAGCACCATTAAGATGAGTTATGATGAGTTAGAAAGAATAAACAATATTTAAATCACTAGAATCTAATATCCAATTAATTTCAGACCATTTAATATCCAATTCAAACATATAACCATAAGAAGATGAAAGATATATGAACATGATCAACATACATGAAGTAAAACACACTTCAGATCATTACCACTAGAATCTTTGGTATGAAAAATTTTTAGACATCTCCACTAGTATTTCATTCAAATTCAGAAACTATATATAACGTTCAATGCAAAGTTGTCCTTTGTACTTCTTCCAAACTCGAATACATCAAAATATACAATATTTATACAACAATTTCCTTCCATCCGGTTTGAACTGATTACACTTAAAATAGAAAATTTCAACTCACAAAATCTGGGATTTGCTGATATTTCTACAGTTTGGTCCTTTATCTTCGTCCTTTGAATTTGTTTGTATATTCATTTGATTTGTTGCATTTTGGTCAATAAATGGAAATCATTTACTCGATCATGGGAAATTACATTTGGTCGTGCCCAATCTGACTATTTCCTTCCATTGCAATTCAGAAGGAATCTCATAATCTATCGGTTCCTTCATTAAAATTTCCAAGTTAATAAAATTCGCATAAGACATGACAAGTAGACAAAGATCGATTGTCTTAAACTAATTTAAAATTTCAAAATGTGTACTTAGTTTATCAACTAAATTAGCCCATTTAAAACCATCCTCCAGGGTTTCAAATTTGGAATTGCCCATCCTTGATTGAGTCAAGGGTGCATTTTATTCTTCATGATCCTGCAATTTCCCTTTACCATCCTAGAATGATGGAAGGCCCCTTATGAACAATTCTTCAAATACATTCTTGAAATTTTGCACACTTTGTTCCATCCGTGTTTCTTTATTCATAACTGATTTCAAAAGATCATTTTTTGTAATAATCCTTCTAGCCCAGATAATCAATGCACTCTTGTATTTTACCCCAATGGTATGAAGATCTACAAGAGGAACTGAATTTAGAATATTAATGGCATTTTGTTCCCATTGAGATGGATTTTTGGATAAAGTCCCATTAACAACAATGCATATATGCCTGGTTGTGATTTCTATATTACCTTTATCACTTACGTAATTCAAATATGATCTAAATTTAACATCCTCAACAACTATAGAATCCCATATGATATGTTTATCTCCTTCCAGTAGACCTTTACCTCTCAATCTTGAATTCATTTTATTAATCTTCTCTTGCAAGACTACCTTTTCCTTTTGAACTTGGGATATATTTCCATCCTTTGTGCGCACTTCCTGCTCCAATTTCTCCATGTTTTCCTTTAACCCTTTGATCTCTCCTTCTTTCATATTGACTTGTGACATATCTTGAACAATGTCTTTAGTGTTTGATCTTTTTCTTGTTGCAGGGGATAAAACCATGGATCTAGTCACCAAATCTTCCTTTTCTTGAGACCATTCCAACTTTTCCTTTTCCAACTGCAAAAGCTTACAATTATAATCCATTGTTTTTTTTTCTGAAATGTTTCTTTTTTTTTCTCTAAAGCTACCAATTTTGTTGTCTGTGGGTGTTCTGTAGCAGGCATCTTCAAATTTTTCTTTAAACTCTAAATTATTTTATCTTTTTCATCCAATAAAGACTTCACACCTTAAGAGCCTTCAGACTCAAGCCTTTTAATTTGAGTTTTCCAAGCTTTGTTGGCTACTTTTCCCTGTCTTTTATGTCCTTCTAATTTTGTAGCTAAGGATGTCATCTTTGAATTTTTCAAATTTAAACTAAAATAGTCATAATACAACAAATCATTGGTCTGCTTGTGGAATTTCACTTTGTCAGGGACACTTATATTGTCATATTTAATTTTAATCTCAGATACTTTATCTTCCTCTGCAACTGCAATATTAAGACTTTTATATTCAGTATCCCTCACCGTGAAAAATGAATCTTTTTGTTTAGAAATGTTTTCTACTTCATGAAAAAAATCCCTCATTTCACCCAAAGCCACATTTCTTTTTTCAGCATATTGTTTTGTTGGGTCTTCTCTGGACTGATAGGCTGTATTAGGTGCTCTATCAAAATAATATTTTTCATTGTGAAAGACTCTTGATCTTCCTTCACTTTCAAGTTGACTTCTTTCCTCAATTTCTACAATACTGGTACCACTTTCCAGAGTGTTCAAATTCACTTGATCTTTGGGTCCTTCATATTCCAAATCTACAATCTGCTTTGGCTGAATAATTTTCATCTTCTTTTTAGCAGTTTGTTCAACATCAATATCCATAGTCTCTAAAATGTTTCTTTTGTTGTACACACTAGCTTTGGTAATTTTAATTGCCAACTTTTGAGGAGCTTGTTGTGTTTGTACTTCCTGCAATGGTGCTTCCACATCAATACACACTTCCATATTAACTATCTATCCAATCCTTCAACATTCTCATGTTCATAAGGTGCATTTTTATTCATCTTTCTTCTCTTGGATATAATATGATGTGCATCATATTTTCTTCCTTGTATTTCTGAAAAAACAAAATCTTTATGTTTTTCCTTAACTTGTGATAAACATGACCTAGACTTAACAAAAAAAGGACCAATAACAAAGGGAAATTTAATGTTAGAGGAGTTGTGCAATTTGATGAATTTTTGTCTCAAAGATGATTCTCTGTCTGATGAACTCAAGAGAAAAAATACTGGGAGTTAGGAAAACATGTGACAAGTAAGGAGACCCATGAAAACCATATACCCAAATCAAAATTGAATGCATAAAAAGTACCCAGTATCCTACTCTATTTTCTAGATTTGACTGTAGGTGAATATTCATGTCCTCCAAAACTCTGGGTAAACTTGCATTAAAAATTAGAGAATAGATTCTTGACATGACCGTGTTGATGAATATGAGCAAAGTGATTATTTTACATTCAATAGATACAAAAGATTCTTCAGGAATTTCTCCATGGTTACATGCTAAGAAACTATTTAACAGATATGTATAGTATTTGAAATGTCTCAAAGAGTGGAAATTCACTAGCTTCTTGTGAATGGTGTCAACTAGGAATTTATAAAAATTAATTTGGACTGACTGACCAGAATATGACTTGAAATAAATCAAAATAAAACCAGGCATGACTTCAACAAAATATTTATGACTATATAGACCTAGGACCTGACTCAATAGGGAACAAACCCACTAAAATTCAATGACCATCATGCTGATACTTATTGGTAAGGGCATACTCTCTGACATTTGTTCAGGTTTAATGATTTGTTGAAGAAATTGACTTTTGATTTCTGGATGACATTCTCTGTAAAAACTAATAATGTTTTCTTCATTGAATGACTCAGAATTAAAGGAAAATTCTTCTGGTATATTGAGTGACTTTCAAACTAATAACCTATCTATTCTACATAGGACTTGAAACCCTTGTTTATTTACAATTACACTTTATGAATGAAATATTTCTCAACACACCAACCCACAAATTCAGGAAATGAGAAAGAGAGCTCAACAACATATAGGATAATGGAGGCCTCGACTGCTTCTAAAAATGGAATATTATTTCTCTTTATATCAGCCAAGTTTCTTCGAGACACATAAATGGGGGAAATAGTGATATCATGATCAAATATATATGCATCTCTGTCAATTAGGGCTTCATCATTACTTTGAGGGTCTTTCTCTGCTACTGACAATACTATCATATCCATGATGATGGGATAAATACCTGGAAGTGAATTGTAATGGTGAAAATTTGGTCTGCAATAGAAAATGGTGGTCACGATAGTGTTTCCAACGGTTCCTATGTTTGGAAATAAAAAATGAAAACATCCAATCGACATTTTATACTTTTCAATTTGCGAAGATGTGGATTGGCGGTTTTGGAACAACCCGCTTGTCATTTCGCAATCAATCTGATGCTGGCATACTCCTCAATAGAAACAATTGTTTGGATTGCAAGACTTCCCTTTAGAATTATGCCCTGCACAACTTAAAATTTTGCAATGCTTCATGGTCGTTGATTTTCATGGATTGTGATGAAGGTTATTTCAGGCCCGATCTAATTAACATTTTTGCCAAATTTAACTTCTGTATTTTATTTTTAACCCTCCTTCCAATTTGTCATGCCTCCAAACCATTTAGCTCCTTCGCTAATTTTAGAATCCTAACCCGAGGACATAAATTTTTTTTATTGGTGACTAACAGGTGGAATGTAGGTAGTGGTGGTGAATGAAAAAATGGTGATATATATGACCCAACAATGGATGAAACAACCTACATACATATTTATAATATTTTTATTAGTACCAAAAAGTGAAATTCAACCACACAAATGTAACAAATTTCATATTTAAACAAGATTTAACTCAACACATGATACTTGTGAAGGTGGTGACTTGTCCATCCTAGGTGGACATGGATCATCACCATATGGTACCACAACCTATAGAAACACAAGAAAATTATATTTGAGGATGCCAGAAAATAAATAAATCACTATGGTGAATTTATCAAATGTGACACTTGCATGTGTATGCAGTACATTGAATGAACATACCACCTCTAATGTTGCATCAATGGTGGAAACTGACACCGGTGCATCTACTTGTGTAGAGGTTCTACTATAGGGGTGTAGTGAGTGCAAAAAATCATATAGTAATATATGGAAATAAATACATAGAATACTATATATATATAATCATGAATACGCCTGGTGGGTTAGCTCAAGTGGATGAGTGTCATTGTTTTCTTGAATGAGGTTCCGGGGTCAAATCTAGCCAAGAGCCTGTTTATGGACTCACTTGATGTCCCCATTGGGTTATGCCTGTAATTGGGTTGAACGTCTTACCCCGTTTATTATCCACAAAATTTGGGCAAGTACTCGAGGGTTTCTCGTGTTGTATTCCCAGGAATATATATATATATATATATATGAAGAACATATAGATAGTTAAGATATTGACCTCCTCCATGAAATTATGATGTCCACTGGCCTCCATTGGCCTATAACAAGTCTTCCCCAAACTTGAGGTATCTATGAGGCTCACATGAATGACTACTTTGTCCATGTTCCCTCTCTTAGATGCACTCTATTGTAGGAGTTGAAGGTCTGACCCCTATGCCAATGTCACCAATAGTCACCTCTTTCTAAGATAGTGCTACAAAATTCTCATGTTGCACCAGGCTCTGAGTCGATGCTAATATAGATAATTGTGTCTAATGGATGCCTTCTATAATGGGAGGATGTTAAGTAGGTGGGTTAGGAATTCTCCTAGGAGAATGAGGACCTAGAATAGGGTGACACCTAACATCCTCTTTGTACTATGTGGACCCTAGACCCACCCCCTGGAATTCACCAATGTGAAAGTAGTTGACATGGTGAACAAAATAAAATTTTCCCATAATTTCCTCGGGAAATATAGAGGAACCTCCCTGTTATTGCAGGAACGTTTGTCATACACCATGAACCATCTATCCATCCAGTTATCATTAAATTTTAGGTGTATGCACCAATCCATACAAATATGTATCTTGTTGACTAGTGGCTATAATTTGGTTCTATGATCAATAAATAGTCACATCAAATATTGTTTTGTAATATTCAAGTCTTTGACTTGGTTTTTATCGATGACAGTCCTGTAATAGTCAAACATCTTAGCCCTATATTTAGAAATACTAGATAATTTCCCCTGGGCACTTGTAATGGATGATATAGAGGCATCGAATGAAGTGGCCAATGATAATCAGCTAGCCTTCTCTCATTTACTCTTTAATTCATGAACAATTGATCTCAAAGAGGTCAACTATTCATCAATTTCTATGTTTATGTTTGTTGGTTGTGGGTTGGAGTTTTATGTTCCTTCGTGTGGTTGTGTTCAGGCTCCATATTAATTATTTTGTGACAATTTAATAATCAATTTCATATAAATTAGGTTTTTTTTTTAATTAAATTAAAAAATTACAAATAAATGCAAATAAATATTTTAAGAAATTAAAAAAACAAGAAATTAGTCACAAATACATACGTGGATTTCCTTTGAGATGGTGTTAGGATCTTGTGTATGCTTGGTGATCAAAACACCTCATTTCAATTTTCTCAATATATCCTAAAATGTGAGGCGCGGTGGTTAAAATGGATAAAAACCACACTACGGGCCATTTTTATTGGGCTCGACAGGAACACATGTGCATTCCTCTTAGGAGAATTCATGCATTCCCAAGAATGTGCATACATTCCTGGGGAAAATCCTATGTTCCATGATGAGTGGAGCCTCATAGTTTGTTGAGCCTGTCACATCAAGAACACATGCATTTTCCTATAAAAATGCATGCATTCCTGCATGAGTGTGTTCGTGCTCACCCTGTTGTAACGTTTTTGTCCATCAACTTCATGCACTCACCTATAAATATATCAACTAACCTTACCACCTTACGTTATATAATGATTATAATTTACATATATTCTTTTTCAATTGATGTCAATGTCAACTTTCTTTGTATTCATATGTATATTTTATATATTCTTAGATTGTTCATGGATTAGAATGTAGAGTTAGAGAGAGAGGGGGAGAGAGGGAAATATGGAAGGTAGGAGAGAGAGAGAGAGAATCTCTCTGTGTGAGAGAGAGAGAGGGGGGGAGAGGGGAAGCAAGGGAGAGAGGGGGAGGGGGAGAGAGAAAGAGAGACAAGGAAACAAATGGAAACATAAGCATAAGTATGCACATATATTCTTGGAACGTGTGTGCATTCTTAGAGCACATGTGTGTGTGATTTCTTAGTATATCGTGTATGTTCCTTCCAATTCAAATTTTTTAGGGTTAGGAATGAAAACTCTAGCATACATGGTTTCTGAGTTGGTTTCTTCAGATTTATGTTTGGGATGACAAACCTATTGGTTTTCTCTACAAATACATTAAAACCTCCATTTTTATGAATACCTCTCAATATCTTTGTTTTTTACATTATTTTTCTATAGGCTACACAAATCTATTGTTGATGAAACTACACACATAGATAGATTTATATATGCAGATTCTAGATATATATATAAATTGAATCAATATTGTTTACTATTTTTAATCTATTTTTGTCTTCACATATATCAGAATCCTAAACTACATACCTCTTTTTTTTCTTCTATAACTTTTTTATCATATTAACCATTCTTTAAATAAGTTATACATCGCACTAGAAGAGACTGAGATCTACTATCTAGAAAACACATTGTTTGATAACGTTAAGACCCTCGTAGCTTGCACTAACGAAAGGCATTGTAAAATCTAGGATATATTGAATTTCATAATTAAAAAAATATATTAAATTAATATATAAATTTTTTAAAAATACCTCGGACTAGAACAATGGGTTCTCTACAATTATGAAAATATTTTAAAGAAAAATCCATCATTATGGTACTCAAAACCTAGACTAGGAGAGACATATACATTATATTTTGCTCGAAAAATAACATGTCACTGTTAGAAAAACTCAAATTTCACATAGTTATTCACAATTTATATAAATAAAAATTATATATTTGGAAAGATAATTCAATTTCCTACATTTCATATTTTTACACCGTATTCAAATTCATTGTAAAAGTACCTTTAATAATCCCTCCAAGTTAACATATTGTTGTTTTTCCATGTTTTCATTGCCACTAACGCGTCATGAAAGACCATCATTAATTTGCACCCACCCCAAATTTGTAGTTGATGTTGTAAACCTAGAAACTTTCACTAGGAATATTCACCTCTTAGCTTGTAACCTTCCCTATTGTATGATGCCAGTGTTTCCCTCTCTATTGTATCAAAACTTCCAAGTCAAAGCCTAGTTTTGTTTCTTTATAAGAGCTTGGTTCATTTAATGTTTAATATGATCTCAACCACCCATTCTCCTAAAATAGTCTCCATTACTCCTATGTGGAGCTTAGTGGGTTGATTCATATAGAGTATCTGGTCATGCTTATATACATGTTTCATCGGTCAAGGGTTTCGACCACACTATCCATTACATCCTCCCATCCCATCCCATGTAAGCTTTGATCCATTGTGTTTTCTCCAATGAATTAGTGGCCTTTTAAACTTCTTCAAGACAATGGTATCGTCCCTAATGAGCCAATAACCATTTAATCTTAGCAAAGAAAGGGTTACAGGGAGCTAAATCTAGTTATCATAGCCATAAATTAAATAAGTTGAATTGAAACTCCATGAATAAAACAAAAACAAAAGTAAAGTAACATTTCATTGTTAGAATATGAGAGCAATGGAGGAGGAATGAAAACAATTTGGCTATGATATATTTTAAGAGTGGTTCAAAAACTATGAATCTGCTCTCATGAATCAAATCAATCTACATATTATAATATCCCATAATAGGATTACATAGAATGATGACTTTCTGCAATGTTTGTTTCCATGTCACCATAATTCTAAGCCTCTTTCAATTTCAAACCAATATGAATTTTTTTCTCTATGTATTAGCTGATTTTCACAAGCTCCGGGAGTGTGTTCAAAACGCACCAATTTACATAACTTAAGGGATTCATGGTGCAAAAGATGATAGATGGGCCATTAAATGGCAAATGAACAACACGCACTCTTTTCTATTAAGATAACATAAGGGATTTTGGTACTATGTTTAATGTTGAATAGTATGGTGCAAAAGCTTATAGATGGACCATTATATGGAAAATGAATGGAATACCCTATGGCCAAATTTAAGTATGCAAATATTTGGTTTCATAAAACAACCAATTTAACTATACAAAGAAAGATTTGGTTTCATAAAACATTTATTGCTTATACCATCAATTACTATGTGAAGATTCAAGGATATCTATATAGTTTAGTTCGTAATTGTCACTTTCAACCAAAATTAATTTGTTAAATAAAGTTTTATGACGAGTAAAAATAATATTACAAAAATAATTTGTTAAATTAAGTTTTATGACGAATAAAAATAATATTATGGAATTTAAAAAATTTAAAAATATTTTATTATTTTCTAAAAATAAAATTAATAATTATTTTTTATAAAACATTAAACAACAGCTGAATTGCATGAGACTTATAATGAGTACACTCAACTTTAACCACGAACAGATCAATATATTCCCTCCAAGTTTATTTAAAAATTGATGAAAAAATTGTTTCATGTGATTGAAAGTTTGGCTTAATTTGGTTTAACAAATTTGAATCTTATAAAAAATTATTGTAAAGATTAAGTATAATAATATGTTTAATAAATATTAGCTATAATATTGATATTAAGTATAGGTGTTATGTTCTTTAACCCTTTTCACTATATGTTAATGTTGAGCAATGTTTAGAAAGAGTATTGATAAATAATATGGTTTTTTTCACAAAACTATTTTTGAAAATTTTTGAACCAAAAAAAACATAATTTTAGATGCTATACAAATTTTAAATATATTATTAATATGGATAAAATTAAAATTATAAGAATCACATTTTTTTAAAAAAATTAATGATATTTTATGTGGTGATTATAACAATTTTGAAGAAGCAAATCATTTTTATGGTTTAGAACATGTGTTTCCTCTTCAAAGGTCATAGGTTCAAATCCAAAGGGGAGTAGGGTATGTACACCTCCTTATAATTTAGCAGTCAAATCGTTGTGCGGAGGGGTCCCTTGTGCCACAAGCAAGGGTGTCTTATACACCAATTTGTCTTGATTGTGACTAAAATTAGTTTTTTTTTTTTTAAACAAAAACTGGGAGATTTGCTTTATCAAAAAATGGTGTGGCGAGAGCATGCGAATGAGTTACAAAATCTAAGAAACATTGGGCCAATATGGGGCCTCAAATAGACAACTACTACATGGTACGAATGAATTTTTCAAGTACTCAAATGAAAATTTCACATAGAAAAATCTTACTACATACACTCGGAAAAAGACTTTGAGGATAAAAGTGAAGAGACACTGCATCTAAATTAACCTATTGGAGAAGATCTCACATTTTTACTGACTTTCAAGATTGACTTCGTGTTACCATTGGATGTGATGTTACATGTGATTTGTTCTTCTTTCTTACTATCATCCAAACTTCATTTACAAATGTTGGGGTGTTTGGGATTCCTATGATTCTTGGATTGTCTTGAGCTAAAGCTTCTATTTTTTCATGGTCCAGAACCTCAACTTCAACAACCTAATCTTCCAAGAATGTCTATGGATGAGGAGATTGCTAGATCTGAAGCCCCTGACCTATGTTTTGAAGCGAGAATGCCTCTTTCTCCGACTTCTGAGTGGATTCTTGGAACGAGTCTTGAGATAACTGAGTTGGTTGAATAGGAGGATCTGATTGAGAAGGATTTTCATTGAATTGAGGAGGTTGTCTATAGTCTTTTGATATCACCCTATGGTTTTCATTAGATCTAGCCTGTTATCACTAATTTCTAAGGATGATAAAGAAATGGACATAGGTAACTATTTCAACCAACTTTAGGTTGAATTTTGACCCTTCAACCAGAGAGGGCTCTCTCACACAAAACTACTCAATAGATTTAGCAATGAGCACACAAAAGGTCAGATTCTGTAATAGAACAAGTTATCTTTGGTTTTAAATTTTTTGGTTGGAACAACAAGGGAGGGCCATTAGGAAATGGAGTCACAGTTCTAAATTAATCAAATACAAAGTTAACATGCTAATATTACAGGGAAGGATAGGCAAATTCATTGGATCCTCAAAGATTTAATATATGGAAGAGATGGAATAGGTCTAGAAATCCTATTAAAAATAGAGCAATTAATAATTATGTTTTCAATCTTCAGTGGAAAACACATAAATTATTCCAAGCCAGAGATAGAGTGTAGATTAAAAAAAAAATTGTTTCTTTATATTCTCAGAATAATTCAAAATGTAGAAAGCGGTAGTGGTAACAGAAATAAAAAATTTACAAGGAAAGGTACTTCACCAATGAAAATTGACACAAGAATCTTGTAATGTTGCACTATATTATTGACATTTGATCAAAGGAGACTCTGTGAGATGCTCTACAATATTGATCCTATCCTCCAAACATGTCCCAACCCATAATACTTCGAAATGGGAAGTATTTATAAGTTGTTTAGAAAGGATCATGTCATAAATGAGAAGGATTTATTTTAAGAAAAATCTAAAATAATTGCATCTCTAATTAAAACAATACAGAACTATTTCAGATCTACTCAAACTTTTAGTGTTGATTTGATGTCAGTTGTTGATGATCTGTCTCTTTGAATTCTCTTGCATTGTTGGTCTTTAATAATGACCATGCTTATTTCTGCAAGTATTATGCATTAAGATCTAGAAATGATTAATTTCTTATTGATCCTTTGTGGA
This sequence comes from Picea engelmannii, assembly GCA_009831015.1. Lineage (NCBI taxonomy): Eukaryota > Viridiplantae > Streptophyta > Pinopsida > Pinales > Pinaceae > Picea > Picea engelmannii. Next base: position 68,026 of record ML820752.1, read on the forward strand.
TAGGTGTCTCGAGTCATATGACATCTGGAATGAGGTTGAAACTACCTCCACAAACTCTCTTTATTGTTCCTTAAACTTTTTCATCTTTCTTTTCGAGTAATTTTGCCAGGGGAAAAACTTACAGTTGACGGTGGGTGATGGCGATGACAGCGTAGCTCAGCGTGAGCTCATTATGGGACAGTGATCGCTCAAACAGTCATGGGGGAAGATGTGATTGGTTACGAATAGGATGACATGGGGGCAAGTGTCCAATATGGAGATGGGATGAGTAGATGTGAGTGTGTAAGAGATAGTGATAGGAGGAGAGTTGGAGAGTATCGGGAATGAGGCGATAGGTGGCGTGTGGTGAGAGGGGAAGTATAAGAGGGAGGTGACAGTAGGGAGAGTAGTCAGAGAGGTGATGTGACAAGCAAGAGGGTGAGTGATAGAGTGAGTGGAGGATATGGGTAAGTCGGGGGTGTAAGTGGTATTGGAGTGAGGGGTGAGTGGATTTCATAGGGGGGGGTAGGAACTAAGAAGAAATAAGAGGGGGAGTCCGAAATGAAGAGGAGGCACCACGTTTGGTGGGACCCACGATGGGGAAAACCACTTTTCGGACCCCCCCCACTGTTAAATGTATAAATTTCAGGGGGGGGTCCGAAATAATGATGAGGACCATTGATATGGAGAGGATTTGATACCATTGAGGAAATATATGCACAGAATTTATGCGCTACACACCGGTCTTTTCAACTTTGTTTAGAAACAAATATGCGCCATAAAAAATAAATATTTTCATTTGACCTTCCTTTTGAGATAGGTGTCAGTATCAAGCACCCGATATATCATTGTGAATCTTCCCCTGAATTTTATGCCATTAAAACACCTGCAATCTTTTATGAACATGAATTGATATGCAAAAAGCTCCCGAAAATTCCATACTTATTTTTGGTCATAAGGCTCCAAAAAGTAAATGGTTACTTGGATAAACATGTTTTTTAGGCTATGACACCTAGTGATTCATAGGATAAGCCTTACCAATAGATTTCCAAAATATATAATTGCATAAACATATTACCTATAATTATAAGACTCTAACAGTGGCTCCAAATGGGGATGGCATCCTCCCAGTGAGGTACCAAGAACACTGTAGACCAGTAACCTGATCCATTGGGATGATTTCAATCCTTCAACCTGCTCTTTCATGAAGCCTCTGTGGATAAATTTCAAACAGAAATCTGATCTGTGTACTGAAATCTCAACTGAAACTAAAAATGTGCTTGAAAAATGCTCCTAGCACTGAGCTTATTTGCACACTGAAAATATGACCGATGAAAAGATGCTTTCCTAGTAAGCTTATTTATATACAATCCTATTCTAACATTGGATGTTTGACTTCAAGTGATATAGACTATCTAATATATCCAATCAAAGATTTGATCCAATACCTAGGCTCCCTCAATGTTTTCAACAATCATGAGAACCAACTCTGGTAATGGAACTTGAAATTGATTTTCATCCTGACCTTTACAACAGAGAACTTTGGAACCATTAAAGACAAAAGAGGCATTGGAAATCGATTGGAACTCTGAAGTGAAAAAATCCTTCATATAGATATCTATAGGATCATAATAGACATGACCTATTTCTTGATGTTCAAATTATTCATCAATTTTAAGGTCATGGTTGGGGATTGCACATATTTTATCTATATCATCATACAATTTCTCGTTGGACTGCAAACTCTCAGAAGGGATTTTTGATGAGACTCTTGTTGAACAAGACAATGAAGCTAATTTCCTGATCAATTTTTTATCATATCTATTTGTAGGATCATAGTTAGTTAATGGAGAAGGAATTTGACTACACAAATCATCCAAAACATAGGCTATTGGGTCTTGGAGAAACTGAGAAGACTGTTGCAATTTATTATTTAATGATTTCAATGAGGCTACATGGTTTTCTATCGGCTTACCAATCCTTGCTTCTGAGATATTAGCAACATTTTTCTTCAAAATCTGAAATAAACCAAAACTTAATGGTACAAAATTATGTTGCATCAATTCATCTGTGGTTTGAAAATCAATATAACTCAGGGGCTGTAATTCCGGAGCTAAAAAAACTTCATATCACAAATAACATCCTCAACTGATTCATAAGCAAGTTTCCCCATAATATTGCTTACAACTTGCTTATCTACTTGCTTATAGATTTCTCTCAAAAATTGGAATGAGGTAGGACATAAAGGAAAATATCTTTCATTTACTTGAGATTTTTCTGCATTTTCCTCATTGTTGTCATGATTAATATGCACAAGCTGATTGTCATATTTGAGCTTCTACAACTGAGCTTCTTCCTCCCAAAAATATGTTGTTGATTTCTTTGAAGAGTCAACCTTGATGTAGTCATCATCATATTGATCATACTTGGGTAGATCATCCATATAATAAGTGTCAACAATCATACACATTAGACCAGATGATTTCTCCTCCACAAGCTGATTTTAAGTTTCATCTTTGTCCATGTTGTGAAGTGAATACATAAAACAATCATTTTCGGATCTTATATGATACCAAGGATAAGCAACAAAATGATTTGGAACAATGACCCTTTCTTTTTCTGTAAAAGATGGAACATGGTGTTTTTGAAAAGCAAGTTCATCCCTCATGATAATATTGTGCATCATTTCTTTCATTTTTCTCGCCAGAATGTCTAGTTTCACTTCTAAAGATGTCATATGCTCCTTCTCTATGTTTTCCTTTTCTTCTGCCTTCAACTTTGACTTTTTGATCAACAAATTAACTTCCAAACCTATTACATTGTTCTTCATTTCTTCAAGTGTTGTAGTCTTCCTTTCTCTTAAATGAAATTCCATTTCTGGATCAAAGGCATCCAGGTAGTTCAAGAGAGATAAACCAGGAGGAGGTTTTGTATCAACAAGCATCGAATGGTAGACTTGATTGAACCTGGATGAAAAGTGTTGCACTGTTTCTCTTGGATGTCTTTTCAAATGATCATATTCTTCTAAAATGAGAAAAATATTTCTCTTGATCACCCATTTATTAAGGAAGACTTTCACAAACTGATTCAAATCACAAATTCTTGCAACTGACAAATTTTTGAAAAATTCCTTGGATTTACATTGCAAATATAGAGAAAAAATCATGATACAGACATCATCTTCTTCAACCTCAAAAAGGTCAAGAAAATGTTCAAAACCCTGAATGTGTTTTTTAGTAGTGATGTTACCATATTCTTCATCAAAACTGGGAAGATATTTTTAAAACTTTGCAGTGAGATCATGGAGTATAAGAGGTAAGACAAGAGGCTTGTATCTATCTGGAATTTTAACAGGTATAGGAGTATGTACAAGAACTGTAAAATTAGGCTTAATCTTTTGAGTCTCATCAGGTTGAATATGATCAACATAAGTTTCATCAGTATGGTCTTGACCAAGATCAGGGAAAGAGAAGAAATAATAAAAAAATAAAGCCTATTATGTCTTGGATAAAATTCCAACTTGAATACCTGATATTTCCAGATTGTCTTGTCATGTTTCAGGTTCTTCCTCTAGCGGAGTCTTTGAATTTAAATTTGAAACTGATTTGGATTCAACAGGTGAATAATTCATCCTTCCTGTGTTTGATCATTTTCCACCATCAATAATCAGATCTAGAACTTGATACACTTTTCTAAGGAACATTCCCAGTATGGTCACCAAAATGTTATCACTCTGTAATTTCTAAGTTTGATAAAGAAATGGACAGAGGTAATTATTTACCCCAACTTTAGGTTGAATTCTGACCCTTCAACCAAAGAGGGCTCTCACACAAAACTACTCAATATATTTAGCAATGAGCACACAAAAGGTAAGATTCTGTAATAGAACAAGTTATGTCTGGTTTTAAATTGTTTGGTTGGAACATCAAGGGAGGGCCATTGGGAAATGGAGTCATAGTTATGAATTAATCAAATACAAGGTTAACAGACTAATATTGCATGGAAGGATATAAAAATTCAATGGATCCTCAAAGATTTAATGTATGGAGGAGATGGAATAGGTCTAGAAATCCAATTAAAAACAGAGAAATTAAGAATTTTGTTTTCAATCTATAGTGCAAAACACAAAAATTATTTCAAGCTAGAGACATAGTGTAGATTAAAACAATTTGTGTTTCTTTATCTTCTCAGAATAATTCATAATGTAGAAAGCAGTAGTGGTAACCGAAAAAACAAATTTACAGGGAAAGGTACTTCACCAATGAAAATTAACAAAAGAATCTTGTAATGTTGCACTGTATTACTGACAGTTGATCAAAGGAGGCTCTCTGAGATTCTCTACAATATTGATCCTATCCTACGAACATGTCCCAACCCATAATACTTCGAAATGGGAAGTATTTATAATTTGTTTACAAAGGATCCTGTCATAAATGAGAAGGATTTCTATTAAGAAAAAGCTAAACTAACTACATCTCGAATTACAACAATATAGAACTGTTTCAGATCTGCTCGAACTTTTAGTGTTGATTTGATTTCAGTTGTTGATGATCTGTCTCTTTGACTTATGTTGCATTGTTGGTATTTACTGATGACTGTGATTATTTCTGCAAGTATTATACATTAATATCTAGAAATGATTGATTGGTTATTGATCCTTTGTGGCTAGGTGTATCGAGTCATCTCACATCTGGAATGAGGTTGAAACTACCTCCACGAACTCTGTTTACTGTTCCTTAAACTTTTCCATTTTTATTTTTGAGTAATTTTTCTGGGGGATAAACTTATAGTTGATGGTGGGTGATGGCGGTGACAACTTAGATCAATGCAGACTCGTTATGGGGCAGTGGTCAGTCAAACAGTCATGGTGGATGATGTGATTGGTTATGAATAGGATGACATGGGGAGAAGTTTCCAATAGGGATATAGGATGAATATATGCAGGAGTGTAAGACATAGCGATAGACGGAGAGGTGGACGGTATCGAGAATGAGGGGACAGGTGACGTGTGGTGAGAGGGGAAGTATAAGCGGGAGCTGACGGTAGGGAGAGTAGTTAGAGATTTGATGTGACATGTGAGAGGGTGAGTGGTAGAGTGAGTGGAGGAAATGTGAGGGGTGAGTGGATTTCGAAGGGGGGGGTAGGCGGTAAGCGAAAATAAGAGGGGGGGGGTACGAAATGAGGGGGAGGCACCACATTAGGTGGGATCTGCGGTAGAGAAAACCACTTTTCGGACCTCCCCCCCACTATTAAAGGTATAAAGGTTGGGGGTCCGAAACAGGATGAGGATTGTTGATCTGGAGAGGATTTGATACCACCGGGGAAATATATGCACATAATTTATGTGCTACACACTAGTCTTTTCAACTTTGGTTAAAAACAAATATGCTCCATACAAAAGAAATATTTTCATTTGACCTTCCTTTTGAACTAGGTGTCAGTCTAAAGCACCCTATATATCTTTGGGAAGCTTCCCCTAAACACTATGCCATTAAAACACCTGTAATCTTTTTTGAACATGATTTGATATGCAAAATTCTCCCGAAAATTCCATACTTAGTGTTGGTCATCGGGCTCCAAAACCTAAATGGTTACTTGGATAAACATGTTTTTTAGGCTATGACACCTAGTGATTCATAGGAAAAGCCTTACTAATATATTTCCAAAATAGATAACTGCATAAAGAAATTACCTATAATTATAGGACTCTAGCATAACCCACGAAGTGGATCTTCGATTCTTTCTATTCTTCTTGAATCCTTTTGAACACTGGGTTGCAAGATGACCTATTTCAAGGCAAGATCTACAACGTAAGGAAACTCTCTCATAATATAGATTCTAAGACCAAGAACGATTTTTACCAGTAAGAATAACTTCAGTTGGGAACCCTTTGCTAAAGTACATTTCCACATAGATATGGGAAAACGTAGTGGTTCTTTTCCTCTTAGTTTCATGGCTTGTGAAGTGGAACTTTACCAAAGTCAAACCGATAGCTTCAAGAAAGGGTAAACCCAAAAAGTGCAAGATAATATTGGGAAGTCTCACCCAAACTGGGGTTGAGGAGAGAATGTCAATAGGAGGATTGAAAGAAGGAGTCCAAGGTTTCATGCACAAACCTAAGTTTCCCCAAAACCATGGATCTGGGTTGAAAATTAGATCTCGATCCTCCTCAATGTCGAACTCAACAATGAAGAAAAAGTTTACATAAGGATGAATGACATCTTGTTTTTGCATGATAGGGATCTAGGTAACCGAGATACAACTGTTGAGATCTGATAACTTTGGCCAAAAACCATTGAAGCGATAGAAAAAACTCACGGATATATAATACTATTCATCTTCCTCAACGTCTTCTCCCATGGGAATGACAAGAGAAGGGGATTATTGAACAATAATAGACAAAGAAGAGGGAGCACAATATCATTGAACAATGTCCCAAAAAGAGGCACTCAACATAGAAATTTAAAACCGGCCTGGAGGAAATGGCCCCACGACTTGGGGCACCTATAGAAATAGATGAGGCCACCCCCATGGTCGATGAAGGAAGTAGGGATGAGGGTTTCAGAGTTGATGAAGGAAGCAGGGACGAGGGTTGCATGCCCAGTGCGAGGGAAGTGAGCAACCAAGGTTAAACCCTAGATGTCGTGACCATGCACAAGAGCGACTCTAACTCCATATGAAAAATTAAAATTACATCATCATCATCATCATAGTTACCAACTTAATGAGAACTCTACAGAGTTCTCGTTTTTTGAGGGGTCAAGTCTTTTACCCCGATTTTGAAAATGGTGCTACCGATAGCACCCCCCTCCATTTTTAGGTGTTTTTTTTATATTTTAATTTTTTTGATACATAAGGTTTCCACTTTGTTTTTTTAAATGCTTGTTTTTTCATTTATTTCAAATTGTTCAATTTTTCCTTTTTCTCAACGATGTGATTTCTCATCTATTTTCAAACTTTTCTATTTTTATTTTTTTATATACGATCGTGTTTTTATTCATATTTCCATGCTTCATACAATGTTAAAAATGTTGTACACCATTTATTTTTTTGAAATTAAGATTTTTCATATAATTATCTGTCCTTAATTAAGTTATGGTTCTATACATTTTAAATATAGTGGAAAATATAATTTTTAACACATTTTTTTACCTTCAATACATAGAAAATAATTGTAGTTAAATAACCTTATTTTTAAATATTTAGCAAAAAAATATAATTCATTTGTTTAGGATCAATTAAAAACTAAAAAAATAAGAAAACAAACAAAATTGAAATTTAAAAAACAAAAACATTTTAAAAACAAATTTATATGAGAAAAAACCATTGAAAAAAAAATTAAAAAGCTAAAGAGTAAAAAAAAAACTATAAAATTATATATATATATATATATAAAAGTAAGAAAAATGAGAAAAATTTAAGAAAAAGGTAAAAAAAAAAAATTATAGACCACAAAAACTTTAAAAAGGTGAAAAAACCCAAAAACAATTAAAAACATATTAGAAAAAACCCAAATTAAAAAACTTAAAATAAAAAATTTAATACAAAATTTATATAAAAATTAACAAAAATAAGTTGAAAAACCTTAAAACTACAACAACAAAAAAATTAAAATTTATATCAAAAGCCTTACAAAATAAAATTTACACAAGCAAAATTTATAAATATCTAAAAAACAAGCATAAACATATTTTATAATAATGTTATAATATAACATTGTTATATTATAACAATGTTATATTATAATAATGTTATAATAAAACAATGTTATATTATAACATTGTTAAATATATTATAACATTGTTATATTATAACATAGTTATAAGATTAATGGGACTTGGGCAAGGCCCGCGGGGGGGCTGGGGCAATGCTCGACATCGCGTTAGCCCCCGCGGGCCTGGCCCAGCTCCTGTGGGGAGGGGCGGGGCAAGTCCCATGGACGCCCACGAGACCGGGGCATCGCCCCATTCCATCGCGGGCCTGGCCTGACCTAGATTCCATTGATATTATAACAATATTATAACATAACAATGTTATAATAACATTGTTATATTATAACAGTGTTATAACAATGTTATATTATAACATTGTTATAATATAGCATTGTTATATTATAACA
>ML820752.1:76223-89567 GCA_009831015.1 Picea engelmannii
AGGAAGAGAAAAAAAAGAGGGGGGTATATAGCTAGGGGGTTCTAGGTGATGGTATAGGTCTAGTTCATGTTCTATGGCATGGTCATGTTCATATAAGTAATTGTATAAGTAAGAGTCAAAGGATGGAGGTAGAGAGAGGTAGACAAAGGATGAAGGTAGAGAGTGAGTGTGTTAAAGTGTGGGAGGAAGAGAGAGGAAGACATAGAAGGGGGATAGACAATGTGTGTGTGAGAGTGTGGGAGGGAGACACATGAAAACATAGAGGGGGGATAGAAAGTGTTTGTGAGAGAGTGTGGGAGGGAGAGACAGGAATACAAAGAGGGGAGGTAGAGAGTGAGTGTGTTAGTCTGTGGGAGGGAGAGAGAGGAAGACATATAGGGGGGTAGAAAGTGTGTATGGGAGGGATAGGGAGGAAAATAAAGAGGGGGGTAGAGAGAGGTAAATGTAGGAGAGAGGGGTAGATGTAGGAGATATATAGGAGAGATAGTGGTATGGGGGGAAGACAGAGATATGTATTAGGTGGGGGGAGAGAGAGTGTGTGAGAGTGTAAGGGGGAAATAACAAGACTAAGAGGAGTGCACACACGTTCTTGTAGTGTGTGCACTCTCATATAGCATGTGCATGTTCCTGTAGCGCTTGAACATTCCTAGAGCACGTGCACACTTATTTGAATTCAAGTTTTTTAGGTGGGATTGACAAGGTGTATGCTGACTTGGTTGGCTTGGACTTAAGTTCGGGATGACAAACCTAGTGGTTGAGTATGCAAATTCATAAAAACCTCTATTTTTATGAATAACCCTCTATATGTCTGTCTTTGAAATTATTTTCCTATAGGCTACACAACTCAGTTGTTGATGAAATTATAGACATAGAATGAGTCGGTTATGCAAATTTTAAATATATAATTTTTTTAAAATTTTTATTGTTTACTATTTTTAATCTATTTTTGTCTTCACATGTATCAAAAACCTAGAATACATACCTCTATTATTTTTTCTATAATGTTTTCTCGGCTTAACCATTACTCAAATGAGTTATATGAGACATAAGATGACATCGATACCTAATATCTAAAAAAAATAAAAATGTTTTGATCATTTTAAGACCCTTTTAGCCTACACGAACAAAAGACATGGTAATTTCAGGCATATGTTGACTTTGATAATTTAAAAAAATATAAATTAATATTAAAACTTTCCAAAAAATACACGGCATAAAAAAACAGGTTCTTGAAAAGTATACAAGTTTTTGAAACGAAATTCTATCGTCAAGACACTCAACAACTCCAAAAATGAAAACATATACCTAGTATTTTTTTGGAAAAATAAGATACAACTTTTAGAAAAAATCAAATTTGACATAGTTATTCACAATGTCTATGAATAAAAGTTGTATATTCGTAAATCTAATTCAATTTCCTATATTTCATCTTCTTACACTATATTCAAATTCATTGTAAAAGTACTTTGAATAATCCCTCCAAGTTAACATATTGATGTTTTTCTAGGTTTGGATTGCGACCACTAACGCGCCATGAGAGATCATCATTAGCTTGCACTCACCCATATATATATATATATATATATATATATATATATATATATATATATATATATATATATATATTTTAAATATACGATGATGATGATGATTAACGTCCACTGATACCGAATTGGTCTACTAGACCATAAGAGGGTAACGGATTACTTGCAATTCTTTAAAATTTTGTTTCTGTGCTAAAACAATATTAAGAGAAGATTTCCAATATTACCATAGTTTTTTTGAGTTAAAAAGTTTGGAAGGTTAGTAGTGTGAAAAATATTTTTAAATTGAGATCTAATCTGGGTATAGGATGGACAATTTAAGAGAAAGTGATTTTCATCTTCAACATTCTTAATCTCAAAAAGGTGACACACTCTTTCATCCCAGGGCATTTTAGGAATTGACCTCACTATGGAGCTTATGATAATTTATTATTATCTTAGAAATTCTTATTTTTCTTTACACTTGTCAAAACATGGAGATAATTTTGATCTTCTAGATTAGGGTTCATTACATCCTTATAATACCTTAATTTTATTTTTTCCTCCAACTCTTTATCACACCACATTTTCTCCTTAAATTTTGATTTGATGATATTTTTAATAGTATCCTTATTCTGCAAAATGGTGTCCTCCATGATTCCCCAATATTTCATCCAAGACTAGGAATCTGTATTCCATCATTGCTTGAGTCGATGGTGGTTATGATTGGATTTTGAAGCAATTTTAGGAATCCTCTTGTCTTCCATGTTGTTTAAATTGTTATTACAGATTAGGTATCTAATCATGGTCATGCTCTCAATGGGGGAAAGGCCTTCCTCTAAGAGGAGGTTGAGATAGGGATATTTCTCTTAATTTAGACATTATAGGTTATAATTATTTTTTTTTCTCTATCTTCCTCCAAGATTCACAAGAGATACTACATCCCCATACTTCACATCCATAAATGATAACATGCATAAAAAGAGTCTCAAAGAGGATTTTATTCTTATCCCATATCCAATGATCAGATGATTTACAACTATTTTCAAGCCCATAATAAGCTTTCCATCCCCTAATAATCCTTTTCTCAATGATATAATTCCAGTTGAGCTTGTGGTGAATATAGATTCCAAGATATTTGTATGAATTCACTTCCTCCAAGTTCTTGTTGTCATATACAAAGGTATCATAAGTGATCTTATTGGATTTAATGATCATGACCTTAGTCTTCTCAATATTAACAATCATACCCATATTGGAGAAAAAATCCTTGAGGATTATTAGTTGGTTTACAATATCATGGGGAATCCTTTCCATAAGAATGGTATCATTGGCATAAAGAAAAATATTTATGACTATAAAAGTGAGTGTAGGGCTGACACAACCTGCTTCTTCTAGTCAATGTTCTAATTTTTCAATGTATATGCCAAAAAGGGAAGAGGACAAGGGATAAGCTTTCTTGACTCCAATATTGGAGTTAATCTCTTTCGATCATGCATCAATTTTTTTTAACTTGGAAATAATGTTCTCATACAACCTTATTGCAGAAGCCATCACTTGAAAGACACTTTTATCTCTTCCAACCTATTCCAAAGGTTTTTCCTAGGAATCGTGTCAAAATATTTTCTAAAGTTAAAAAAAACAACAAAAAATATTGGTTTTAGTATTGCGGAACTCCTCTGCAATGATCCCAAAGGTAACAAGATGGTCCATAGTTGAATGATATCTCCTAAATATATCCCGACCTTTAGCTCTTTTATCATGACTTTCTAGCCAAAGTATAATCTTCTTCTCCAAAACAATTTCATAAATCTTGGATAAAATCGGGCTAATCATAATGGTCCTATAATTAGAGGGAACATTTCTATCCCCATTTTTAAAAATAGGAAAAATGAGGCTTTGCATCCATGGTTTAGGGAGACCCTGCTTGATAGCTAAATTGAAGACCTTGTGTATGTGAGGGACAATAGGAATGATGTCCATGGAATTAGGGAAATCGTAAAGAATTTTAAGGTAGGAATTACAATCCCTTAAGGGAATCATATTATTTTCTTTAATATTGTGGTTTAGAATTTTCCTCCAAAACTTCTTGGGATCCAGCTTAGCTAGTTTTGAAATCTTCTCTTTCCTTTTATTGAAATAATACCTTTTTCCCCTTTTAATTAGGGATTTGAAGTATTGATCTTATCAATTTTTAAGGACTCATTATAACCATCCCAAATGGATTTCCTAGAAATTTTACATTCTTTATCATACCAAGGGTTGGTCATTCTATTATGTTTTTTATAGGACACCTCGATAGAGAACTTGTTAATAGAATTGGAAAGAGTAGTTGTAAAATTATCATAGAAGTATCCAATTTTGTCCTTAGTTAGGAGATGTAATTCACTATTTAAATCCTTTAAGAAAATGTCAACTTTACTTTTTTCAAAGAACACTTTCCTTTGATTATCAGAATTCTCTTCAATGAAACTCTTGTGCATGGAAAAGTTTAGAGTTAGGGTTAAAGGTCTATGATTAGAGTCGAGTTCATGATCATTTAAAAGGTAAAAAGTTACTATTTGGTTGGTAACAAGGACACCAAATATCACATAATCTACGACACTACTACCTAGCCCATGAATAAAAGTCATCCGGTTGGAGTTTGGCCACTTCATTACTCCATTGCAAATTATTAGGTATTGAGAGATGCAAGGCTTGACCAACTCAGTACCAAACAAATTCTCAATTAGGTCTTCAGATCTTCTTTTGTAGCTATTATATAAAACAAGGTCCTCATCTACCCATACAGGATTATGGTTGGAATCATTGCTTAAAAGAGTAGCTTGGTTAGTTGTAGTCCTAGAATTAAAGACTCCTAGCATGAGGACATTACCTTCTTTTTTCAAACTATAAATATATTGTTCTAAATTATTATAGGGAAAATTGTTATCTATATTGTTTTTCTTATAAAAAGTAGAATTAATAGGTGAAAAATAGTGAATTTATATATACATATTTGTACCATTCGTGTCTGAAATTTCTATCCAAATGTACTAATTGAGTGGGTCGATCTTAAGAAGTTGGATGTGAGGAGAAATTATATTTCTAATATAACAAGCTATTCCTCTTATCCCTCCATGAAGAGACTTTTTGTTCCATACCGACCACAAGACAAATACTTCTATGTTGGGAACCTTAAACTCTTCATGCTCCCAAGTTTCAACTAGACAAATAATATCAAGATCACTCATGATCCAACTTATCATAGGAACTTTGCGCCATGGAAAGCCACGACAATTCCAAAAAATGATCTTGAGTGTCCCAAATTCCTATTTATTATTATCTTTATCGTATCTATCCCTAACAATAAATTTTTCAATTTCTAATTATTGTTTGTTTTCCTTCTTTCCTCGCTTATTTTACCTTTTGAACTTCCTTCCTTAATTCAGCTTGGTCTTTGGGAATTAAGTCTTAATTTATAAATCCTCATGACCCTTTTAAGCTTGGAGATTTAATGAGTATGCTATATTTATGGTCATTACAACTTACTTTGACACATATCAACCTATCTTTATGATCAATTATATTTCCTAGCCTCTTTGCTTCTATGAGGTAAGTTGTTTCAATTTGTGATTTATTTTTTAATTCTTATTTTACTATGGCGAGTGTATCCTCCCCTTGTTGTTCTTTTATACAAAAAATTACGAGGTTCAAGGCTATTTTATTACACTCATAATCAAATTCTATTAGCTTATTAATTTCCTCTTTGATGAGTTTGATATCCAATTTGTTTTCTAAATTACCGTGGGTCAAATTGTTGGTTAGTTTTTCTTCTAACTCTTTAATATCATCTTTCAAGTTGTGATTTTCTTCAACCTATGCTTCTTGGGTCAATTGTTTTTGTTTTTCCATTTCTTGAATCCTATCCTACATTGTCTCCAATTAAGTCTTGAACCCTAAAAATATATCCTTTATTTGATTTTGAATGGTATTTTTGAAGAGTATTTTTGAAATATATATATATATATATTATTTTAATATTTTATATTACATTAGCATCTCCCTCATATAATTTTTCTTATTTTATTATATATATTTTAATTTTATATTGTATATTGAAAATTTTAAAATTAAATTATATGAATTATTATGATTTTGATTTCTAATAGTTTGCATTCCATATTTCTCACTTAATAATGATGATATTTTGTCATTATTAGAATTCTAATTTTTTTTTATGGATGATAATGTTTGCATTCCAAATTTCCCACTTAATGATGATGATATTTTGTAGTTTATTAGATGAATACAATAAATTAAAGTTGATAGTTTTAAGAATTTTATTTTATTTTTAATAATTATGAGAATTAATTTATCAAAATGAAAGGAATTTTGAAGAATAATTTAAAAAAAATAATAATAATTTATAAAGTAAAATGACATATCTTCAAATTTAAAATTACAAAAATAGATTTTTTTTTTAATTTTAAAATAATTTTAGTTTGATAAATTAAAGTTAATTATGTAGATTATGAATATTGATATTTATTTTTTATTCATATTTATTTTGTGTTTTAATTTTACAAGATTAAAAAAAAAATTGATTATAAATTATTTATAATACTTAAGCTTATTTTTATTAATCATTTTATTTTTACTAACCATTTTTCTAAAACTTATTAATATTATCAATATTAATAATATTAATAATTGGATTATCTTCTTCTATGTTTTAATATTTAAGTCAAATAATGTAATCTCTTTTCTAATCCTTTGAACTTGTTAGGGTCCTAACCCACACATAGGTAGAACAATATATTCAGATGTAATAAAGGTCAATATTCATAAGGCCTTGCAATAAAATAGAATAAGTTGAATGAGAGAAGACCTAATAGAAGCTTCCACTTCTAGAAGGATCTTCCTCTAGATGCTTCTTTTGATAGACATGTTTACTATAAATAGGAGTCGAGGGTATGAGAACCCTATCTCGGATATTATTGTAATAGAGGTCTGCTCAATTGGAGGTTGCCCCCTCGAAGAGGCCCGTGAACATTGCTTTTAGAATTAAAGTGTTAATTCTATTGTTATTCTTATATCTTTTCAGTGCTATTGTGGTGATTGTTCTAGTTATATTGTTGTTATTTTTCCATTTCTAGCATTTTATTTCTCTTTTGCATAATTTTTGTATCTGGTATATTACAAGTGGTATCAAAGCACTTTCCTCAACAGAAAGTGTGGGTTAATTTTTTTTCTAGGTAGAGACGTATTTTAGCATCTTTAAGCCATAGATATCTGTGGTTACACGCATAAACCCACGGTTGAGGGATTCATACACACGAGAAATATAGGTGGTACTTAAGCGCACATCTATTGGCCACCCTTGTTACCCCTGTTGGTACCCCTTCGAGTGGTAGCGCATCAGACAACACTTGTGTACGAATCGACCTAGATTACCTGAAGCCCTCTTTAGATAAACCGATCGGCCGCCTGACTTCTATAGTGCCAACCAAAACAACACTCAGGAAGATACTCTCTAGTACCTGGGTAGTCGGGTAGTACGACTAAGGGTGTGGTCTATCCTCCTTAGTTAGTTCCTTGAGATATTGGGCCGAGTACTACTGTTGGACCCCACACGTATATCAAAGACCTATAGCACAGGGAAAACCCTTATCTGTAGAAGCCTTGAATACCTAACCCTTGGGGACAGAAACATAAAAAAATTAAAACATACAAGATCTATTGCCACACAACGGTGTTCGGGTTGCCAAATCACTACAAATTTCTTCCTGGTTAAGCATTTGGGCATTTCATCACTGCAGTATTCTTCATACAGGAGTATAACTCCGCAGGTGTAAAAAAAAAGTCTGGAAATTTGTTCACCATTATTTGAGACCTATTCCATTGGATTCATCTCTTCTCCCTTATCACATTCATACATATCAATTTTCAACAAACTTTTTGACCCCACCCGCCCCTTTTTGGTTCCCTCGTCCTCATGGCCCATACCCATAGCCAAGACTTGGAAGCTCTCTTCAATACCTTGCAATCTAGTCTCATCAAGACCCAACAAGAAGTGAAACAACTCAGTGCCAATGTTGTTGCCATCAATACAACCATACAGTCCTCAATGGAGGAAATCAAACAAGACCTGAGCACCTAGATTGAATATGTCTTTTCATCACTCTGCACCAAGCTTCATATCCCTACAGATAACCCTTCCTCTGAATCACCTCCACATACTGAAGGTGAACATTCCTCTCATTCCCATAACTTTCATCACCATCACTTTCAACATGACCTACGCCTCCCATGGGTGGATGTGACCAAATTTGATGGCTTGGATCCCACTGGTTGGGTAACCCAAATGAAACATTATTTTTCTTTATACGACATTACAAATGACTTGGCCAAACTTCAGTATGGTTTTCTCCATCTAGATCAATAACGTTGGCAATGGTGGCAATGGAGAAAAACCTCTCGTCAAGGGTATATTGCTTGGACACACTTTGTGGAAGAGCTTTATGAACACTTTGAAATTGACACCAACCATTTGGGTCGTTTGACAAAGTTGAAACAATCAGGAATAGTGGAAGACTTTATAGCTTCCTTTGAGCATCTGGCTTTTCGGACAGAGGGCATGTCTGATGCCTTTTCCCCAGAGTGTTTTATCAGTGGCTTCAAGGATGAGATTCAGGCCCATGTCCTCATGGCTCGGCCTAAGAGTTGGGTGGAGGCTACTAAAAGAGCTAAAGAATCAAAATAGGTAGTATCTTCCCAAAACCGAAAACCATCCTTTATCCCTCGCCCTAAACCACTAAATCTCACTACTCCCTCCACTCCACTAAAGATCCAAAAATTGACCAGGGTGGAAATGGATGAACGCCAACTCACAGGCCTTTGTTATAATTGTGATGACAAATATTTCTCGAGCCTCAAGTGTAAGGAACAAAAGATTTTTATGGCCATCTTCGAGGATATTTCGGAAGAGGATGTTGAAACTCCCCTTGTGTTTGAGTCACCTGAAACCACTGACATAACCCAACCCTCAGACCCTCCAAAAGTAGAACCGATCATTTACCTCAATGCTATCACTGGCTTCTCTGCTCCCTAAACAGTCAAGATAATCGGTTACATCAAGCATCAGAAGGTCATCATTCTAGTTTATAGTGGAAGCACTCATAATTTTATTCATCGCCGCATTGCCCAAGAAACTCATTGCTACATCCATGCCATCAATAATTTCCAAATCATGATTTCCAATGGTGGCTCCATGAAATGTGGAGGGCATTGTGAAAATGTGCATCTCCAAATTGGTGACTACCACCTGAAATCTCATATGTTTGCTATCGACATGGGCAGTTGTGACATTGTGTTGGGTGTATACTGGCTAAGGAATTTGGGTCCCATTCTCATGGATTTTAAGGAATTAACCATGCAATTCGACCAGGAGGGCCACCAATATAAGTTCCAAGGCATCATCACTCGTTCATATGATATCATTATTTCCCATCGCATGGAAAATATGCTCAAAAAAGGTCATTCTGGTGTTATTGCCCAACTCCATGCCATAGAAGCAACAAAGACACCCTCAGTGCTGCAAGACCTCCAAGCCATCATTTATAAACATCAAGTTTTCTTTTCAACTCCCCAAGGAGTCCCTCCTTCCCATGGTGTTCATGATCATTCCATTCCCCTTGTACTCGGAAGCCTTCCTCCCAATATCCGTCTGTATCGTCACCCCTTTTCCCAAAAAAATGAAATTGAGAAAATGGTCCAGGAACTCCTTAATGTAGGCGTTATCCGTCCTAGTACAAGCCCTTACTCTTCTCCTTTGGTCATGGTCCTGAAGAAAGAAGGTTCTTGGCGAATGTGTCCTGACTTTTGTGCCCTCAACAAACTTACCATTAAAGAAAAATTCCCCATTCCTGTCATTGATGACCTCCTGGATGAATTGAGTGGTGCTCAATTCTTTACTAAACTTGATCTTCGTTCGGGCTACCACAAGATATTTATCAAAGGGGCAGACATTCCCAAGACTTCCTTTAGAACTCATGAGGGCCACTATGAGTTTTTGGTCATGCCCTTTGGCTTGTGTAATGCCCCCTCCACCTTCCAAATCCTCATGAATCATGTCTTCCATCCTTTTCTCCATCATTTTGTCTTAGTTTTATTTGAAGATATCTTCATCTATAGAAAAAGTTGGACATACCATATTTCTCATTTGGATCAAGTTCTCCATCTACTCTCTCAGCACCAACTTTTCCTAAAACAGTCTAAATGTGCTTTTGGCACCTCAGAAGTAGAATACTTGGGTCATCTGGTTGGCAAGGATGGCGTCATAGTGGATCCTAAAAAGATTGAATCTATGCCATATTGGTCTGACCCAAAGACTCTCAAAATCTTGCATGGATTTCTTGGCTTAACAAGGTATTATCACAAGTTTGTTAAGAATTATGGAAATATTGCAGTACCTCTCACTGCTCTCCTAAAAAAGAACTCTTTCACTTGGAATCCATCATCTACTCAAGCTTTTCAAACCTTGAAGATGTCCATGTGCACCACTCCAGTCCTGGCCCTTCCTGATTTCACAAAGACCTTTGTCTTGGAATGCGATGCCTCAGGGAAAGGAATTGGTGCTGTCATTATGCAAGAGGGTCGACCTTTGGCCTTTACCAGCAAGAAAATATCTAAAAGAAATATGGGCAAATCAATCTATGAAAAGGAAATGTTGTATATTCTGCATGTCGTTGATTTGTGGCACCCTTATCTATTGGGGAAACGTTTCCAAATTAATACAGACCATCAAAGCCTCAAGTATTTTCTGGAACAACACATTTCCTCCCCAGAGCAACAAAAATGGGTGACTAAACTCTTTGGATATGATTATGAGATCATTTACAATAAAGGCAACGACAATGTGGTTGCAGATGCACTTTCCCTAAAATATGAAGATGAAGGATCCCTTTTTTCTCTTTCCTTCATTGCACCAGATTGGCTCCAAGCCATTCGCCAGGAATGGCTACAAGATCCCAAAAGTTTTCATCTAATCCAACAATATTAGGCCAATGCTCCAGCTTCCCCAGGGTACTCTTGGCTCCATGATGAGCTTCGATACAAAGGCCGTTTGTATTTAAGTAAAAAATCAAAGCTTAAATCCACTGTACTTTTTGAGCTTCATGCTACACCCACAACAGGGCACTCTGGGTTCACCAGAACCTATGACAGGGTCAAATGTTCTTTTTTCTAGGATGGTATGAAACATGACATTCATAATTTTGTCACTAAATGTGATGTGTGTCAACGCAAAAAGAGAGAAACAATCAAATCTCCGAGCACACTACAACCGCTCTTGATTCCACCTACTATTTGGAAGGATATCTCTATGGATTTTATTACCGTCTTACCCAAATCAGGAAATAAATCAGTCATCATGGTGGTTGTTGATCACCTTTCCAAGTATGCTCATTTCTGCGCTCTTCAACACACGTTTACAACATCCACGATGGCTCAAATTTTCATGGATCGGGTCTTCAAGCTTCATGGCATGCCACACTCTATTGTTTCTGATCGCGACCCAACTTTTGCAAGAACTGTTCAAGCTACAATGCACCCAATTGCATCTCATTAAAACTTATCATCCCTAGACTGATGGTCAAATGAAAGTTGTCAACAAGTGCTTGGAAACATATTTGAGGTGTTTTGCCTCATAAAATCAAAATCAGTGGGCTCAATGGTTACCCCTAGCTGAATGGTGGTACAACACTTCATACCATACAACTACATGCATGACTCCTTTTGAAGCGGTATATGGAAAAAATCCACCTTCGGTTCTCTCATACTTACCTGGTGTCTCGAAGGTCCAGGTGGTTGACCAAACACTTATAGTTTGAGAGGCTACTCTCCATACCCTCAAAGAGAATTTGGTCATGGCACATAATCACATGAAGCAACAAGCATATCAAGGTCACTCTGAACGTCAATTTGTAGAAGGGGATCAGGTGTTTCTTCCACTGCAACCTTACAAGCAAACTTCCCTCAAGGCCGAGCATTGTCAGAAGCTAGCACCCAAATTTTATGGTCCTTATACTGTTTTCAAGCATGTGGGACATATAGCCTATCAGTTAGCTTTGCCCAGTCATTCAAAGCTACATCATGTTTTTCATGTTTCATGCTTAAAGAAGGTGATTGGAACTAAGTGACAAATTCAAACCAACCTTCCTGCATTATCCGAAGAAGGATCCATTTGGATACAACCACAAGCTATTTTGGACCAGCGTGAGCGTCGGCTGCATGAGAGAACCATCAAGGAGGTGTTAGTCTAGTGGAAAGATACAACTCCAGCAGATGCCACTTGGGAACCAACTACCATTCTCCAACAATTTCCACATCTCTAGCCTTGAGGACAAGGTTGTTTTTAAGGGAGAGGACATGTTAGGGTCCTAACCCGCACATAGGTAGAACAATATAATCAGATGTAATAAAGGTCAATATTAATAAGGCTTTGCAATAAAATAGAATAAGTCGAATGTAAGAAGACCTAATAGAAGCTTCCGCTTCTAGAAGGATCTTCCTCTAGATGCTTCTTTTGATAGACATATTTAGTATAAATAGGAGTCAAGGGTATGAGAACCCTAGCTTGGATATTATTGTAATAGAGCTCTACTCAACTGGAGGTTGCCCCCTCGAAGAGGCCCGCGAACATTGCTTTCAGAATCAAAGTGTTATTTCTGTTGTTATTCTTATATCATTTCAGTGCTATTGTGGTGATTTTTCTGGTTATATTGTTGTTATTCTACCATTTCTAGCATTTTATTTATGTTCAACATACTTTTTATATCTGGTATATTACATAACCTATAATGACTAGTATTTATATTAGAGGAAAGACTTTGTCCTTATAAACTCTAGCAATTTATGTTTTTTCTAATCTTCATTTTAATGTTTTGATTTTTTTATTTATATGTTTAAGATTGTAATAAGTTTTTTAATCATTAGTTATATTTATATTATAATCGATAATATACATGTAGTTTAATTTAATACTTGAAATTAGATGATGATGATGATGAAGAAGAAGAAGAAGAATAAGAACATAGTTACCAACTTATTGAACTTAATGAGAACTGTGACCTCAAAACGAGAACTCTGGCCCAAAAAACCCATATTTTTGCATAAAAAACTTCAAAATCAACCCACAAATCAAAAAGTGGTGCTACCGGTAGCACCATGTTTTAAAACAGGGTCAAAATTACAACATTTTTCAAACATGGGCTTCAAAACTTAGATAGTAGCTTAGAAAAAACTTAAAATCAACACCTAAAAACAAATAAGATGTTTTTGATTTTTTTTTTCTTTTCAAAACGTTAAATTTTGAGATCATTTGAAATCGTATTTTTATCACTTGGTACCATTAAAACCAAAACCTCAAAATCAACCATCAAATTGAAAAGTACTGCTACTAGTAGCATCCATTCTAAAATTGGGGTATGGAAATTACACATTTTTAGAATGTGGTAAAAGAACTCATCATTACTGTAAATACAATTATAAAATAAACCCTTAAATGTTTACTTTTTAAATGTTATTATCACGCAAAGCACAAGGCAATACATAATGCCATGAAAATATCACAATATACTTTTTAATAATTTTTTACTTTTAATAATAAAACAATAAATACAAGTTACATTGAATGAAATATAAATAATTTCTTAAAAGTATTGTTATATTGACCATATTCAAAACATATGAGCTAAGAGATTTTATGAGCTAACAAAATTGTGAAAAACAAAGAAAAACTAGAAAGAAATGAAAAAAAATAAAAAATTTCCCTGAAAAA
>ML820753.1:5767-18071 GCA_009831015.1 Picea engelmannii
AATTTGATGGCTCGGACCCCACTGGTTGGGTAACCCAAATGGAACATTATTTCTCTTTATACGACATTACAGATGACTTGGCCAAACTCCGGTATGGTGTTCTCCATCTAGATCAAGAATGTTGGCAATGGTGGCAATGGAGAGAAACTTTTCGTCAAGGTTATATTGCATGGACACACTTTGTGGCAGAGATTTATGAACGCTTTGACACTGACACCAACCATTTGGGCCATTTGACAAAGTTGAAACAATCAGGGATAGTGGAAGACTTTATATCTTCCTTTGAGCGCCTGGATTTTCAGACATAGGGCATGTCTGATGCCTTTTTATGAGAGTGTTTTATTAGTGGCCTCAAGGATGAGATTCGGGCCCATGTCCTCATGGCTCGGCCTAAGAGTTGGGTGGAGGCTACTAAAAGAGATAAAGAAGCACAACAGGTTGTATCTTCTCAAAACTAAAAACCCTCCTTTATCCCTCACCCTAAACCAGTAACTCCCACTACTCCCCCCGCTCCACTAAAGATCCAAAAATTGACCAGGGTTGAAATGGTTGAACTCCAACTCAAAGGCCTTTTTTATAATTGTGATGACAAATATTTCCTAGGCCATAAGTGTAAGGAGAAAAAGATTTTTATGGCCATCTCCGAGGATATTTCGGAAGAGGATGTTGAAACTCCCCTTGTGTTTGAGTCACCTGAAACCACTGACATAACCCCTCCCTCAGACCCTACCGAAGTAGAACCGGTCATTTCCCTCAATTCTCTCACTGGCTTCTCCGCTCCCCAAACCCTCAAGCTAATCGGTTACATCAAGCATCAGAAGGTCATCATTCTAGTTGATAGTGGAAGCACCCATAATTTTATTCATCATTGCATTTCCCAAGAAAATCATTGCTACATCCATGCCGTCAATAATTTCCAAATCATGATTGCCAATGGTGGCTCCATGAAATGTGGAGGGTGTTGTGAAAATGTGTGTCTCAAAATTGGTGACTACCACCTAAAATCTCATATGTTTTCTATCGACATGGGCGGTTGTGACATTGTGTTGGGTGCAGACTGGATAAGGACTTTGGGTCCCATTCTCATGGATTTTAAGGAATTAACCTTGGAATTCGACCAGGAGGGGCACCAATATAAGTTCCAAGGCATCATTGTCGGTTCACCTGAGATCATTCGTTCCCATCGCATGGAAAAGCTGCTCAAAAAAGGTCATTTTGGTGGTATTGCCCAACTCCATGCCATACAAGCAACATAGACACCCTCGGTGCTGCAAGACCTCCAAACCATCCTTTATAAACATCAAGTGGTATTTTCCACTCCCCAAGGACTCCCTCCTTCCTGTGGTGTTCATGATCATTCCATTCCCCTTGTACCTGGAAGCCTTCCTCCCAATATCTGTCTATATCGTCACCCCTTTTCCCAAAAAAATGAAATTGAGAAAATGGTCCGGGAACTCTTTAATGCAGGCGTTATCCATCGTAGTATGAGCCCATACTCTTCTCATGTGGTCATGGTCATGAAGAAAGAAGGTTCTTGGAAAATGTGTCATGACTTCTGTTCCCTCAACAAACTTACCATTAAAGACAAATTTCCCATTCCTATCATTGATGACCTCCTGGATGAATTGAGTGGCACCCAATTCTTTACTAAACTTGATCTTCGTTTGGCTACCACCAAATACGTATGAAAGAGAATACATTCCCAAGACTGTCTTTAGAACTCATGAGGGCCACTATGAGTTTTTGGTCATGCCCTTTGTCTTGTGTAATGCCCCCTCCACCTTCCAAAGCCTCATGAATCATGTCTTCCATCCTTTTCTCCGTCATTTTGTCTTAGTTTTCTTTGATGATATCCTCATCTATAGCAAAACCTGAACATACCATCTTTCTCATGTGGATCGAGTTCTCCATCTACTCAACACCAACTTTTCCTAAAAAAGTCTAAATGTGATTTTGGCGCCTCATAAGTAGAATACTTGGGTCATCTGGTTGGCAAGGATGGCGTTAGGGTGGATCCTAAAAAGATTGAAGCTATGCAAGACTAGCCTCACCTAAAGACTCTCAAAATCTTGTGTGGATCTCTGGGCTTAATAGGGTATTATTGCAAGTTTGTTAAGAATTATGGAAATATTGCAACACCTCTCACCGCTCTCCTAAAAAAGAACTCTTTTACTTGGACTCCATCCGCTACTCAAGATTTTAAAACCTTGAAGATGGCCATGTGCACCACTCCATTCCTGGCCCTTCTTGATTTCACAAAGACCTTTGTCTTGGAATGTGATGCCTCAGGGAAAGGAATTGGTGCTGTCCTTATGCAAGAGGGTTGGCCTTTGGCCTTTACCAGCAAGCAACTATCTGAAATAAATCTGGGCAAATCAATCTATGAAAAGGAAATGTTGGCTATTCTGCATGTCGTTGATCTGTGGTGCCTTTATCTATTGGGGTAACGTTTCCAAATTAAGATAGACCATCAAAGCCTCAAGTATTTTATGGAACAATGCATTTCCTCCTCGGAGCAACAAAAATGGGTGACTAAGCTCTTTGGATATTATTATGAGATCATTTACAAGAAAGGCAAAGAAAATGTGGTTGTGGACACACTTTCCCGAAAATATGAAGATGAAGGATCCCTTTTTTCTCTTTCCTTCATTGTACCAGATTGGCTCCAAGCCATTCGCCAAGAATGGCTACAAGATCCCAAAAGTTTGCATCTGATCCAACAATTGCAGTCCAATGCTCCATCTTCCCCAGGGTACTCTTGGCTCCATGATGAGCTTCGATACAAAGGCCTTTTGTATTTAAGTAAACAATCAAAGCTTAAATCCACGATACTTTCTGAGATTCATGCTACACCCACAGCGGGGCACTCCGGGTTCACCAAAACCTATGACAGGGTCAAATGTTCTTTTTTTTGGGATGGTATGAAACATGACATTCATAGTTTTGTCGCTGAATGTGATGTGTGTCAACGCAACAAGGGAGAAACAGTCAAATCTCCGGGCACACTACAACTGCTTTCGATTCCACCTGCTATTTGGAAGGATATCTCTATGGATTTTATTACCGGCTTACCCAAATCGGGAAATAAATCAGTCATCATGGTGGTTGTTGACCACCTTTCCAAGTATGCTCATTTCTACGCTCTTCAACACTCGTTTACAACATCCATGGTGGCTCAAATTTTCATGGATCAGGTCTTCAAGCATGGCATGTCACACTCTATTGTTTCTGATCGCGACCCAACTTTCACAAGAAATTTTTTGCAAGAACTGTTCAAGCTACAAGGCACCCAATTGCATCTCAACACAACTTATCATCCCCAGATTGATGGTCAAACGAAAGTTGTCAACAAGTGTTTGGAAACATATTTTAGGTGTTTTTCCTTGGAAAAGAAAAATCAATGGGCTCAATGGTTACCCCTAGCTAAATGGTGGTACAACACTTCATACCATACATCTACACGCATGACTACTTTTGAAGCGGTATATGGATAGAATCCACCTTCAGTTCTCTCATACTTACCTGTTGTCTCGAAGGTCCAGGCGGTTGACCAAATACTTACAGTTCGAGAGGTTATTCTCCGTACCCTCACAGATAATTTGGTCATGGCACAAAATTTCATGAAGCAACAAGCAGATCAAGGTCGCTCTGAACATCAATTTGCAGAAAGGGATCATGTGTTTCTTCAACTGCAACCTTACAAGCAAAATTCCCTCAAGGCCGAGCATTTTCAGAAGCTAGCACCCAAATTTTATGGTCCTTATACCATTCTCAAGCATGTGGGACAAGTAGCCTATCAGTTAGCTTTACCCAGTCATTCGAAGCTACATTCTATTTTTTATTTTCCATGCTTAAAGAAGGTGATTAGAACTAAGTGCCAAATTCAAACCAACCTTCCCGATTTAGCCAAAGAAGGATCCATTTGGCTACATCGACAAGCGTTTTTGGACCAGCGTGAGCGTCGCCTGCATCAGAGAACCATCAAGGAAGTGTTAGTCGATTGGAAAGATACAACTCCAACATATGCCACTTGGGAACCAACTACCATTTTGCAACAATTTCCACATATCAAGCCTTGAGGACAAGGTTGTTTTTAAGGGGGAGGACATGTTAGGGTCCTAACCTGCACATAGGTAGAACAATATATTCGGATGTAATAAAGTTCAATATTAATAAGGCCTTGCAATAAAATAGAGTAAGTCGAATGTAAGAAGACCTAATAGAAGCTTACGCTTCTAGAAGGATCTTCCTGTAGATGCTTCTTTTGATAGACATATTTAGTATAAATAGGAGTCGAGGGTATGAGAACCCTAGCTTGGATATTATTGTAATAGAGCTCTACTCAACTGGAGGTTTCCCCCTCAAAGAGGCCCGTGAACATTGCTTTCAAAATCAAAGTGCTATTTTTGTTGTTATTCTTATATCATTTCAGTGCTATTGTGGTGATTGTTCTGGTTATATTGTTGTTATTCTTCCATTTCTAGCATTTTATTTATGTTCTGCATACTTTTTATATCTGGTATATTACAAAGTTATTACTAAGCTTATAACCTCCAATATCAAAGACAAATTGGATTTCTGTATTTCAAATGAACACTTTGTTTTTCTAAAGGACATGCTGATCTCTTATGCTATTGGACTTGCTCAAGAGTGTATGCACTCTTCAAAATCCAAGAAGATGGCCTCCATAATTATGAAACTTGACTTAAAGAAATCCTATGATAAAGTTAGTTGGATTTTTTTAAGAATGTTGCGGATCCAGATAGGCCTTAAATGGGAGGTGGTTCAATGGATAATGGGATGTGTATCAAGTGCAAATTTTGCAGTTCTGGTCAATGGTTCACCAACAAACATCTTCAAAGGCTTCAGGGGCTTAAGGAAAGGTTTCCCTCTTTCAACTTTGCTATTTCTTCTGGTGGTGGAAAGTCTCGACAGATTGATGAAGAAATCCAATTTGGAATGTTTTTTCTCAAGTTTAAAAGTAGAAAATGGGATAGCCATCACTCACTTACTTTTTGTGGATGATGTATTGATTCTTGGCATTGGATCTATTGAAGAATGGACATATTTAAAGAATATTATTTCTTCTTTCTGTCAAGCCACTGGAATGGAAGTTAATTTTCATAAATCCTTCCTTCTCTATAATAATTTGGAGGCTAAGAAGGTTGAAAGGCTTGAAGATATTTTTGGAATTCCCATAGCCCATATAGAATGTGGTTTGAAGTATTTAGGCTTATTCCTTAATCCTAATGACTATAAAGTATTTGATTGGATCTGGAAGCTCCAGAAAATAGAAAAGAGAGTTGGCCACTGGTCTTTTAGGTGGCTCTCACTGGGAGACAGATTAGTTCTCATCAAATTTGTCCTTCAAAATATTCTAGTTTATTGGTGCACCTTAGCAAAGGTTCCAGCTGTGATCAAGACAAAAATTAGACAAGTGTTTTCAAATTTTCTATGGAGAGGAGCAAGGAAACCCTTAGGTTTTCATCTTGCTAATTAGGATATGATAGAAAAAACTAAACTTAGATTGGTTTTCACAAGCCTTAGCATCCAAGTCTTTATGGAGAGCATTGTTCGGGATAGGTTTGTGGAGTTTAACAATGCACAAAAAATACCTCAAAGGAGTAAATGTCATCTTTTGGTTGAGAAATGAAAATCATAGGTATCCGTTAGCCTCACTTTTCTGGAGGAATCTTCTATTGTCTGTTCCTTTTTTAAAGAAGTGGTTAGCTTGGTCTATTGGCACTGGTATCAGAGTTTTTGTAGGATTAGACCCTTTTGTTGGAAGTGGCCCTTCATTCAAACTCTCTACAAGTCTCATTAGTCATCTTCAAACACTTAGTATTTTTTCTCTTGTTGATATCTATCACACCTCTCCATACAATGTTTCAGGTTCACTTGACTAGTTAACCCCCCATTGATTTAGGTCTGGAAGGAGACTTGGCTTCAGAATGGGACTCATATACTTTAATGTTAAGATGTAGTGGTGTTTCACTCATGCATGAAGCGGATACAATCACATGGACATGGAACAAGTCTTCAGGATTTGTCATAGACAATTTTTCTTATGATGCATTGGTTGTACAAAATGTGCAAGAGGTTCCAGATTGGTGTTGCCGAGCTATTTTTAAAATATAGATTCTAGTAAAATTCATTCTCTTTGCTTGGATCTGTCTACAAAACTGCATTCTCACTGGGGAGAAATACAGAAAATGAGGAGGAATAGGAC
Source organism: Picea engelmannii (assembly GCA_009831015.1). Classification (NCBI taxonomy): domain Eukaryota; kingdom Viridiplantae; phylum Streptophyta; class Pinopsida; order Pinales; family Pinaceae; genus Picea; species Picea engelmannii. Next base: position 11,997 of record ML820753.1, read on the forward strand.
CTTTTGTGTGCTCATTGTGCTTGAGAAGTGATGAAACCACTCAACACTTGATGGTTGAGTGCAAAGTCTCTCATTTCATATGGAAGGAAGTTTGTACACAGTTGAAAATCCGTGATTTTTGGATTTCTCACCCTTGACAGAGAATTTGAAATCTTGGTTTATTGTTTCTCCTCAACACAAGAAGGTCCCATTTTATGTTTTTTGAGGAATTTGGAAATATATGAACAAGATCCTCTTTGAAAACACTACCAGGAATGATGATGGAATATGTTTAAGGATCGTCAAAGAGTTTCCAAATACAGTTGAAGGTGAAAATTTTGATTTCATTTTGAACCTAGTCTACTTTCGACAAAAGCCTCTAGTCTTCTTTGATGGAGTTGTAGCGAGTGGTTCTTGCGGTGTTGGTATAGTACTAAAATTGAGCAGTTACCAATTTTACAAGATCCATCTTGCTATTGGACGTGGTACTAACATAAAAGAAGAATTGTTTGGCTTATGAGGTCTTCTCCACTTCTCTTTGATATTACATATTCATGACTTAATGGTGGTTGGTGATTCAAAGATCATCATAGATTGGTTTGATGAAAAATCCATCTTGAATGTTTTAACATTACAGGTTTGGAAGAGAAATATTTTGGATCTCAAACCTTTTTTTTAGTTGGTTACATTGCTTCCATGTTCACAAGATTTTAAACTCTCAGGTGGACTCCCTTTCAAAGTTTGCACTGGATAAACAGATATGATGGATGTACTTCGAGGAAATCCTTGAAGATTCAATCATAAATTTTGGATCTTTCTACATTTTCTAATTTTCTAGAGTTCTTTTTTCTCTGGTTGGAAGCTTTTGTTGATAAATATTTATGTTCTATTAGGTTTGAGACACTGTAGTTTTATGTGAAAATACTTTTTGATTTAAGTCCTTTGGAGGGGATGTTTTAAGACAAGAAGTTGATAATGTGACAACAACAATCATGGATCATGACACTTTATGTCTCATTTTGTACTAGAAAGTTTCTTTTGATTCTAATGAATAACATTGAAACTGCTTTTTTCCGTTAGAAAAAAGAAAAAAAATATTTTTCATGACCTCTAAGACAATTTGATTTTTTTTTTTCAAAAAAAAACCTCCTATCATTTTAAAAACAATAAAAACATTTTGCATGGGAAATTTTTGTCTCACTTGATTCAAATTATGTCTTTTTTATTCAAAATTTCTACCTTTTTTAAGTTTAGACTAAAAAAAATAAAGCTATATGGCGTAATTTAATTCAAATTAATATATTTTTTATTCGAAATTTCACCCTGTGCTAAGTTTATATATATATATATATATATATATCATTTGATTTAAAATGGTTTTTAAATCTAAGTTTAATCCAAAAAAAAATTAACTACCTTTGATTTAAAATGTTCCATTTATTAATATATTTTTCTTATTCAATTTTTATTCAAAATTTACATTTAAAATTGTGTGTGATTTATTATTAAATTTGTTATTTATTATTAAATTTAATCTAGAAATTAAAAACCAATATCAATTTGAATGTGTTCATTGAAAAATTATACAAAGTAAAAATTAACAATTCATTTTTATTAAGTATTAAAATTGTTCTTTTACTTGCACTTGCACTTGGCTGGTGTGTCGACTTTGTATAATTAATTATAGAGTTTTCTCCATAATTAAATTTACTTAACTTTCTGCCTTTTTGCAAAACCTTAAAAACTATTATATTTATGAACAAAACAATTAAAACACCTTTACCCTTTAAGCATTAAAAAGCTATGGTAATCCAAGATATATTTAAATTTAAAATTAACTCTTTACTAAAATGTCTAAACATTTATAATAAATAATAAAATTAGAATTTTAATATCAAAATTAACTTGTTCATCCATCTTCAATCATCACTCTAACAATATACCCTACACTAATTACATACTTTATTACATAAATTAGGTAAATTACATACTTTCCCACATAAATTAGGAGTACGTTGACATAAGAAATGATATCATGCATTCTATAATAATTTTCATTTCATTAGGGGCATCATATTAAAGTCGTAAAGTCTATGTTATAAAACTTAGGTATTTTAGTAAAGTCTATGTTAAAAAAGTTAGGTGTCTCTTTAATGTAAAAACACATTTATACATTTATCTATTTTGATTTTATAGGCATATTGAAAGAAATGATTATTTGGGTTTTTGGCGCCTTGAYAGTTGCATCGATGCTTGGCACCCTCTGCGATACTAATACCGGTTACGACCCAGCCTTGGTTCTTTGGCGAGTTTCCTACACAATCATACCTTTTCCTGGGACTACCGACTGGTTTGGGTTTATGACCYGTGACCGTCTTTTTTGGGGCTCGGAGATAGGTTTGTTCCTCTATCATATTTTGGAGACTTCTTTATGCGGCCACAGCTGCGTCTCATTGGTTTCCTGTGCCCTTTTCCAGATCTGACTCTTTTGATCCGACATTTGCTCTGTTTTATATGCGGATCCCTAGACTATCTGATACTTTCCGGACTAGTGATGCAGTCCACTGAACCCAGCATGTGACGATTTGGTCCCGCCCTCCTACTTATCTTACGCTCTTGTATTATTCTCTACTGCTTGGACTACCTATCCGACCATTTGTTCCGTCTTTTGCTCTTTTTTACTATGCGGTCTCCCATACATTTTGTATCTTTCCCGACCAGATCGGTTGACCACTGATCCCATCTCATCACGACCTGGTACCGCCCTCCTCATTATCATAGGCTCTCATTTTCCCCTGCTGTTCATTTCTGACCGGTCTTCTATTCTTGGTGGTCCTTTTCGCATCTCCACCTCCTCTCTGACTTTCCAGAAGCCCCTTTCGTAACACACAGCTCACAGAACCATAGTCTTGATGCTCTAAAACCTTACTGAGGAGAGCCTAAGAAATGGACCCCTCTACAGGGGACTTGGGTGATCCATGGGACCACCCGGCTTTACTAGCTTCGATTGACGACCTGTGCTCTACACATTATCGATCAACTAACCGGTCCGACAATCCATCTAACCTGATTCCTGGAACCTCAAACCTACCTACTCCCACAAAGCTGTTTTCCCGGCCTAGCGCACAAAACCTTACTGGATCTACTGCACATGACACACTTGGTGGAGCCCGCCTACTGGATAAGCGAAAAAAGAGTGTTGGCATATATGATCTCCAGGATGGCGACCCCGATGGGAATCGACCACTCCCAGGACAAACTCCTATAAAATCAGGCTTTCACAAACGCAGACAGAAAGTTTGGAAGCCCAAACTTAGACACCCCAAACTCACTCTTGGAATGGATGTTGGACTTACCGATGCTTACAACCTAGCTCTCCGCGCTTTAGTAGGGAGGCTAGCGTACAAGGAGAAATGCAAACAAAGTTTGGACACCTGGGTTACTGATCATTGGAAACCACTGCTGGGATACTCACCAAAGATTCTCTTACTACAACAAGGCTGGATGGGCTTCATATTTCGAAAACCAGAAGACACGGTGCTCATCCTGGAGAGGTTCTGGGCCTTTGACGAAGGTAGCCTCATGCTTAAAAGGTGGAGACTAGGTTTTAAGCCATCCTCGGAGTTCTTTAGCCTTCGACACTTATGGGTTCTTCTTCCAGGTCTCCCTTTACAACTCTGGAACCAGCAAGAGCTTGAACTAATAGGGTCCTCCATAGGACATTTTCTTAGAGTGGATCCTTCCTCCCTCTCGGTTTCGGACAAGAAAATGGCAAGGATATATGTGGAAATGGACATTCAAGATGGACTACCTGAAATTCTGGAGATTGATTGGCGCAATCAGCTTATATCTCAGAGAATTGACTATTTAGGCATCCCGTTTTGATGCTCTTTTTGTCGTCGAACTGGTCACTTGAGGAAAGACTGCTACAAGTTCCCACCACCGGTTCTTGCTTTGGATCCTGCTGAGGATCCAACATTTGATGGTTATATCTCTTCTCCCAGCCAACATGTGGAGAAGACATCTTTTTCTGGGAGGGACACCTTTCTGTCTGATGATTCTGTTTTAGGTAAAATCCAACTTTATTGCCCATCTCTCTTTAATACTTTCACTTCCTGGGATAGAATTTTCATAACTGAACAGGCCGACAAGTTCTCGTTTGCTGCTTCCCCGGACTCCCCTCCAGCTAAGCCTGACCCTTTTCCTCTTTTACCTACACCTCTGCCAACACCTACTGAACATGTTTCAGTCGACCACTTCTCCCCTCCATCACAAGCTTCACCTGGTTTGATATCAACGGATCCATTGAGTGACCAAACTTTTACTATAACTGAGGATACGCCTGGATCGTCCTCTCTTCCTGGATTCACCGAACCGACCCAATCGGTTCACCAACTATATTCCATGTTTCCAATTATTACCCCTGCCCCTCCTCTCCCCTTCGAGTTGTTACCCATCAATACCTACCTTGGGAAAGCTCTTTGCCAACCCTTACTTTCTTCATCTGACCAACCTTCTTCATATTCCACAAAACCTTTACCTGGACCGGATCCTGCATGGTTGAGAGGCATTGGGCTGGAACTCTCACCTTTAAAAACCCGCAATGCATGCAAAAAAACACAGGCTGGACCAGCAACACCGGACACTTCTGCTACTGCTACAACTCAAGGGGCGCTTAGAGTATTAAAATCCCTTGCTCGGGGTAAGTCATGATCCTACTTTCCCTCAACATTAGAGGGGTTGGAGGGCCCCTGAAACACGCCTCCCTGCGTAGACTTCTGGATCTCACTAAGATGACAGTCATCTTTCTCCAAGAAACTTTAGTGGATGCCTCTACTGCAAGGGATTTCATGCACTTGCTGCGACCAACTTGGATGACCTGCGCTGCTAGCTTGGTTGGTAACTCGGGAGGCCTTCTGGCCTCGTGGGATTCATCTTTTTTTTATTTCTTTCCAATGCTCAGTCTAGGAGGAATTCTACTTTCCGGACATTGCTTTGAGCTAAAGGATGATATCAATCTGCTCAATGTATACGGTCCTTGTGCTGATCATAAAGTCTTCTGGAAACGACTTGATGACCTTGGGCTATTGGCTGCTAAAAATCTCATCCTGGCTAGTGATCTCAATCTTACCACTAGCTCCAAGGAAATATGGGGAGATAGGGCGCAGATCGACCCTCTCCATAGTTTTTTTAATCGCATCTTTTACAAAAATGCATTAGTCGATCTGAAACCAGCGGAGCTTCTTCCCACCTGGAGAAATGGGAGACATGGCACAACGAGTATCGCCAAAAGATTAGATCGTTTTCTAATTGCTGAGGACTTGCTTATGCCTTCTTGCAGTTACTGATCTTGGGTAAATCTCCCTTTTCTCTCTGATCATGTTTCCATTTTCTTACAGTGGGGCGCGGGTCGATTTGGTGTTGGACAACCTTTCAAATTCAACCCACAATGGCTGAGAGAGGATTCTTACAACAGTCTTGTCAGATCAGTTTGGACAGATTCTTCCTCCTTGTCTCTGGATGACCCACAAGGAAACCTCACTGTCAAGCTATCCAGATTAAAATCCCGCTCTATTCTTTGGCTAAAAGAGAAAAAGCTAGCAGAACAGGCCGACCTACACAGAATAGAGCAGGAGCTGGACCTCCTATTTTTCCATATGCTACAGGTTGCTAACACTATTGATATTGATTCCAAAATTCTAGGCCTTGAGGAAGAGCGTAATGCTTACCTGTGTGTTGATGAAGAGAGATGGCGGCTGAAAAGTCGGATGACTTGGCTCGATTATGGCGACAAAAATACTCATTTTTTTCACCGTTTTTCCAGTGCCAGGCGTTCCAAAAAACATTTATGGGACATTGAGGATGATGATGGACTGTTACACCATTCTCAGGAAGGTATCAAAGCTGCGGCCTTCAAACATTTTAATTCTTTTTTCAAGGTTACCCCGACTCCTGATCTTGCTGCACAAGTAGAACTAGCCAGCCTCTTTCCCAAGATGGTCACCATTGAGGAAGCCAAAGCCTTGGAAGCGCCTTGCACAAAGGAGGAGCTGTTTGTGGTTCTTAAGGGCTTCAAAAAAGAAAAGAGGCCCGGAC
>ML820753.1:87303-97781 GCA_009831015.1 Picea engelmannii
TTATTGACGATGCAACTAGAAAAACTTGGGTTTATTGCATTCGACAAAAATATGATGTTTTTGAAACTTTTAAGAAAAGGAAAGCTTTGGTTGAGAATGAGACATGAAAAAGTTTGAAGTGTCTCAAATAAGAAAATGGAGGTTAATATTGCAGAAAGGAGTTTGATGATTATTTTTCATACCATGGGATTCGTAGAGAGAAAACAGTTCCATGAACACCTCAAGAAAATGGTGTGTCAGAAAAGATGAACATGACAATCATGGAGCGTGCAAGGAGTATGAGATTGCATGTTGGGTTTCCCTTACAGTTCTAGGCAGATGTTGTAGATATTGTTGTTTACTTAATAAACAAAGGACCTTGAAGCTATTTGGATGGTGGAATTCCAGAGGAGGCATAGAAATGAAAAAAGGTAAACTATTCTTTTTTGAATACTTTCGGTTGTGAAGCATTTGTCCATATTGATAAATAAAATAGAACAAAGATTGAGGAAAAATCCAAGAAGAGTACCTTTATTGGATAATGTGTTAATGATTTTGGTTATTGCTTATGAGATTATGAAAATCTCAAAATCATTAGGAGTAGAGATGTGATATTCAATGAGAAGGTCATGTACATAGATCACTTGCAGGGAAAGAAATAGGAAAAAGAAAAACCAGAATACACAGTGCTTGATGAGATCACTAAAAAATAAATTCCAAAGGTACCAGAAAATCAAAATGTACAACAACAGGAGAAACATGTACCTCAAACTCCTGCAAGTGTTGTTATAAGATCTACTAGGTTAAGTAGACCCCATGGACGATACTCTCCTTCATTGTACTATTTATTGTTGACTAATTCTGGTGAACTAGAAAGCTATGAAGAGACAATGCAAGTAGACACTAAAAGGAAGTGGGAGAAAGGCATGAAAGACGAAATGAATTCCTTGGTAAACAACCAGACTTGGGACTTGGTTCAGTTGCCTACAGGAAAAAGAGCATTGCAGAATAAATGGGTTTATAGGTTGAAAGAAGAAGATGGAGGCAAAAAAAGGTATAAGGCTAGACTTGTTGTAAAGGGGTTTGCACAAAAGAAATATATAGATTTTGATGAAATATTTTCTCCTATTGTTAAAATGACTTCAATTAAGAATATTTCAAGTTTTGTGGCAGTAGAAGATTTGCATCTTGAATAGTTAGATGTAAAAACAATTTTTCTCCATGGGGAATTAGAGGAAGATATTTATATGCAACATCCATAGGGGTATGAGGTCAAACGGAATAATAATTTGGTATGAAGGTTGAAAAAGAGCTTGTATTTCCTAAAGCAAGCTCCAAGTCAACAATATTTGAAGTTTTACAATTTTATGACAGAACAAGGTTATAGTAGATATCACTCTAATCACTGTGTTTATTTTAAAAGGCTAGAAAATGGAAGCTATATTATCTTGTTATTGTATGTAGATGACATGTTTGTTGCAGGGTCTAATATGCAGGATATAAACATGTTCAAGAAGAAATTAACTAATTCATTTGCGATGAAGGATTTGGGTGTTGCGAAGAAAATCCTTGGTATGAGAATAACAAGAGACAAGAAAAATTGCAAATTGACATTGTCTCAAGGTGAGTACATAGAGAAGGTGTTGGAGAGGTTTAGAACGCATAATTAAAAACAATTTATTACACATTTGGCCAACCATTTCAAATTAACTAAGTAAATGTGTCCCAAGACACATGAGGATATAGAATACATGTCCAGGGTCCCTTATTCATCAAGAATCGATAACTTGATATATGCAATGGTTTACATAAGACTAGATATTGCACATGCAGTGGGAGTTGTGAGAAGGTATATGAACAATCCCGATAAAGAACATCAGGAGGAAGTAAAGTGGATTCTCAGGTATTTGAGAGGTACTTCTACTCATGCATTATGTCTTGGAGGTTCAGACATTGTTCTACAGGAATATGTTGATTTATATATGGCAGGTGATAAAGATAGTAGGAGGAGCACCACAGAGTATGTTTTTACTGTAGGTGGAACAATAGTAAGTTGTATTTCAAAACTACAAAAGGTTGTTTCACTTTCAACAATGAAAGCAGAGTATGTTGTTGCTATAGAGGCTAGTAAAGAGATGATTTGGTTACAAAGGTTTATGGAGGAATTGGGAAAGAAGCAGGAGAATGGCAGTTTGTATTGTGACATCGAGAGTGCCATTCATATTGCAAAGAAATCAGCCTTGCATTCTAAGACTAAGAATATACAACTCAGGTACCATTACATGCGATCCATCTTGGAAGATGGACAATCAAAGTTGGAAAAGATACATACTAGACAGAATCCTGCAGACATGTTAACAAAGGGAGTAACTAGGGAGAAATTGAGTTCCTACTTAGTTTCAATTGGCCTTCAAGAATGAAGGTGAAGATGATAAAATTTCTAGGTCTAAGGTGGAGTATATTCCAAAAGGTACAACAATAGTGGAGTTTTTGTGATCGGTCTCCAAGTGGGAGATTGTTGGTTGTGGAGCTTGATTATCTTCCTGAGTCAGAAGTTTGTTTCAGTCGTTCATGGACCCCATTCCCTAACAGGGGGGTGTAGGGGGGATTTCCCCCCCACAAATATCACCAGGGGGTCGAAGCCCCCCCTAGCAGGGGATTCGGGGGCAACACCCCCGAAGTGAAATATTGGGAAAAATTTCCTTGTAAAATATTGTAATTTTTTAGTCAATTTGGACCACTCATTATAAGGTCACAGATCTAATGGTAGAAGTTATTTTAGGGATTTTTTTCCCTAGAAGGCAACCCTCTTTTATGAGGAAATTGTATTGCAGTTGTGTATGTGTGTTATTATTTTATTCCGAGACAGGACACTGTGAGAGAAGGAAGAGGAAGTTATAGTGAGCGTGTTGTAGGTTGTATCGTTGCATTTTGTTGGATAATAAAAAGGAAGGACATGGAAATTTATCCGGTGGATGTATCCCACACTAGGTGAACCACATATATCTGTATCTCTAATGTATTGTGTACCTTATTTGTTTTATTTCCACATTTGTTTTATTTTATTGCTCTGCGATCCTATTTTTCTAACAGGGAGTACCCCTTACTGTTGTCGAGCGAATTTTGACCCCTCAAAAGAATTGGCACTAGAAGGAGGGTCATCCTTTATGGCTTACATACATGAATTAAAAAATAACCAAAATCAATCTTCAATGAGTAATCCTAGCTCACAGTCTACCTTATTTCCTTGAGTTGAGTCTGAACAAGAAGTTATTTATGAAGACTCGAAGGCTAATTTCGGAAGTGCTTCTGGGAGTCCAGAAATACATTCTGAAACCTGGTTTCACATACCTCAAGAAGAACTTCACGAAACCCATAGAATCACTCGTGCTTACGCAAAATTACTTAGAAAATTACTCACAGCTTCTGAACTTCCTAGAAGAAAAACTACCCGTGTAGAACATCCTAACATAGATCCTGATTTTTACGTTGACTCTGTAGATGATCTTATTGAAACTTCGTTACACGAGGTTCCAGTGCCCTTAAGTAGAGCTGTTCATTTCTTCAATGAACCCGAAGAAGAAGAATTTGAAGGTGAACAACCTGAAATCACCTTAGAACAAATAATGGGAGAAAATAGGAACCACAGAGAGGTCATACCTTGATGGAGAACCCAAGGAGCTCTAAATCTATTGGCGAAGTTCATGAAATGCCAAGAAAATTTGATAGAATCTTACCTAAACTTGATCCAGACAAACCCGAATCCCCAAAAGATCATATAAATAATTTATTTTTGGACATACATCTCCTAGGAGTACAACATGAAGATGTAGTATGTAGGTTATTTCCTTATACTTTTTCTGAGAAAGCCTCTACTTGGTATTTCAACCTACCCGCCGGATCAATTATAGACTTCGACAGTTTCAAAAGGCTCTTTATGAGGAATTTTGGACAAAGAAAAACAACAACATCTCTACATAATGAGCTAGGAGCCATCATAATGGTAAAAAGGGAAAGAGTAAAATATTTTAACAAAACATTTCTAAATGTATCGATTAAGTTTCCCCACGAGGTAGCTCTGGATCAATCTTTAGCCATTGAATATTATACAGTTGCATTAACCCCATCGATCATGATGTTTGTAAAACGATCTAACAAAAACACATTGACACTAAAATTTGATGAAGCTAAAACTGTGGAAAGAGAATTGTCAGCATATGACCAACATCCTCGTTATGAGGAAACTAAGTCGACTGGGAAGAAGTCATTGTTATTAACTAAACCACTTGGCAATGAATCCAGGGATATTGATAATGTGGTTAAAATGGTTAAGAAATTATCAAATGAAGTGGTGGACTTAAAAAATAATGTTGGTGAAGGATCATCCAAACCCCAAACTTTCCACCCATTTTTCAAGAAACCAGACAACCCACCACAACCACCAAAACCCCCACATATGGCTTTCAATCTAGATAGTTTTAGTAACGATAATTTTTTCTCTTACCATCAATAAAATCATCATGAACGAATGTGTCCTTAGTGTATCAACTCTATGACATTCATAATAAATCAATTGCTATATCAACGAAGCTTAGATGATGAAATTCATGGACCAACTCCTTCTGATACTACTAACAAAGAACCCCCATAATCAATTATGCCTTTCTGGGATTGGTGTGTGGGATTTGATGATGAACAAATCGAAGAAATACTTGGTGGAGAAACTCAAGTTGTAAAAGTGGCTACCCCAAAAGGTTTTAATTTGCACAACAAAGGTCCACCATCTGACATTCCGTCTCCCAAAGAAGAAAGCATGCCTATCAAAAAAATAACACCTCCCCCTTTCCTCTCAAAACCAAGAAATATAGTTCTAGAATAAACTAATAATAGAACTGGAAAGGATGTTGTAACAAATAAATATAAACCAAGCATATCTAGCATTGTTGAAAATAATGAAAAAGTGAGTCAAGGGAAATATAGGAAAGATAATAATGATTCGAATTCACACACCCTAGATTATAATGTAATCAAAGACATGAAAAAAATTAAAGCTAATATCTCCATGTTTGATATTTTCTCTCTTCCACAACAACGTGAACTTCTACATGATGCTTTCAAACCCCAAGAGACTCAAAAAAAAAATATTGCAGTTGTTGAAATATTAGCCTATAGAAACAATACACCAGAAATCCACAAGGTATAAATAGCATCAGCTATAAACACAGCTAGCATAGGTGCTTTTTCAAAATTGAATATAACCCCTTTTTTGCTTACTTATGAAATTCTCAATTTAAATGTTCATAACTGTTTAGCATATTCTAGTGCCTCTTCCAATATCATGCCTTTTTCTGTTTGCAAAAAGATAAATGTTGTCCCACAAATAACAAAAACCAAGATTATCTAGTTAGACATAACATATGTTAAAGTGAAAGGGGAACTCAGGGATGTGTTAATTAGACTATCATATGATCCAAGAGTTCATCAGACTATATACATAGTCGTGGAAGATATTTTCTCGCTTCCACAACAACGTGAACTTCTACATGATTCTTTCAAACCCCAAGAGACTAAAAAAGAAACTATTGCAGGTGTTGAAAGCTTAGCCTATAGAAACAATACACCAGACATCCACAAGGTATAAATAGCATCAACTATAAACACAGCTAGCATAGGTGCTTTTTCAAAATCGCAGATACCCCCTTTTTTGCTTACTTATGAAATTTTAAATTTAAATGTTCATAACTGTTTAGCATATTCTAGTGCCTCTTCCAACATCATGCGTTTTTCTGTTTGCAAAAAGATAAATGTTGTCCCACAAATAACAAAAACCAGGATTATCTAGTTAGACAAAACATATGTTGAAGTGAAAGGGGAACTCAAGGATGTGTTAATTAGACTGTCATCTGATCCAAGAGTTCATCAGACTATATACATAGTTGTGGTAGACATCCCAAAAAGTTATGGTTTTCTCCTAAGAAGAGATTGGTCGGCCAAACTCCAAGGTTATTTCACTACTGATTGGTCTCATATGTGGTTGCCCTATAAAGGTAAATAAAATCAAATCCAGGTTAATAGTGAAGCACACATGAAGCACACAGTGACAAAATTACAAGGTAAAAACGAACCCGTTAGCTTTGCTCATTCCATCCTAGGAAACTATTTTTTCGAGACTAATTATGGTTGTTACGAAGCTCAGACTTTGAGATCCCATTTGAAATACAATCAAGCCTCCACCCACGAGAACATAATGGTGCCTGTCCCATACTTACTGACTTAGGATTTAGTTTGAATAACAAAAATAACATCCCAGACATGTGGACCATGTTTTTTGACGGTGCTAAAACGCATGATGGATCTAACATAGGATGTGTATTGATCGACCCCAGTCAAGGAAAAACGCTCATATCATGTCGATTAGAGTTTGAATGCACCAAAAACACTGTTGAATATAAATTMTTAGTGCAAGGTCTCAATAAGGCCATTGACCTCGAGGTAAAACATATGAAAGTCTCTAGTGACTCGAAGATTATTGATCGACAGGTAAGAAATACTATTCATTTCCTGTCTCTGCATCTGAAATCCTATCAACAAGAGGTATGGAATCTGATTTATTCATTTGATGCATTTAATATTAATTCTATACCCCATGATCAAAATGTAGACATTGATATTTTGGCCAATGCAACATCTAGGTTTATGCCTCCTGACGATGGTTTTTCAATTGAACTAATAGTTATCACTGAAAATTGTCTGCAACACTGCACATAATTGTTGAAGAAAGACATCAATGCTAGCAACAATTAGTCCACCTGCAACACCAAAATCCATCAAAAGGAAAAAAACTATATACTTGGTTCAAAAATCAAAGTGCACAAATTCACCAAAGGAAGCGCATGCATAGTGCACAAAATGCGCAGGCTAACATAGCCCTCAGTGCACACTATGCACAAGATGCATAACTGTCTATGAGAAAAGTCATGCACTTCTCATGAACGACACATTTATGAATCTTGTAGGCCTCTCAACCACTTCTAGTTCGACCCCCAACACGATTTGACACTCAGATCTGAGCGAAATCTAGCTTGGAGGCTAGTCAAGGGCTAGGAAGTGCCCTAAAAGGCCCCTTGTTCACACTATGAACCAGTTGTGTCTTTCCATGAATGGATGCTATAAATATGTGCCATGGGTATAATAGAAAATTAATAACTTCAAGGTATTGTCATGCTGCAAGAATTTGTCTTGCAGAGTCCTCTTTTCTCTTTGAATCATTTAAGCAGTATAGCAAAGGCCATTCAACTCACCTCTTGAGAGGATTGGTATTGTATTTCTTCACCATTGTCACTTGCCATTGCATGAAGAGAAGAGATCTCTATTAGGGAACTCAAGAGCCCTCCCAAGGAGGAAGAGGGGATTCATAATTCCCTTCCTTTCTCTATGGTGTTAGCCTATCAATATATTGATCCATTGGTAGCTATATGGTGGTCATTTTTTGCATTTCATGGTTCTAGTTCTTGCAAGCTTCTCTAACATTTATTTCTCTTTGTTTTTAGTTTTATTTCCTTGTTTCATGTGTATTTGGTTATCTAATAAAAAAATTGATGACCATACTGGGTATCGATATCAAATTCCTCTCTATTTATGTCTTGAGAGAACTTATTTCTAATTATTTTGATATGCAGGTACCAAAATCGTCCTAGTCCATCCTTCCAAAGTAAAAATTCAGAGCCAAGGCAAGAGAATTTCACTTGGAAATTTATTTCCCAATGCATGATGGGAAGTGCATGGATTTCAAGGCACACAGTCACCCACTCTGCGCACTGTGTGCGTGACAGACTTCATTACTCTATGTATTTTGAACATCTTGTGCGCTCTGTGCGTCTGTCAGAACTACAACCCACGCATAAGTTCATTTTTTGCAAATTGTAAGGGTCTTTATGAGTGGTTTGAGGGCCCCTAGCCTTCAGATTTTAATTTCCTGCACTTCGTAAAGCAACCACACTTCACTTATAGTCCTTTCTCACAAGAAAGGTTAGCTAACATAAGCACACAGGGGTAAAAAGAATCACTATTCTTCTCTTTGTTTTTTTGCCACATGGATGGCTCATTTGGCATTTAAAATTTTGAGTTGAAGTTATTGCTTTTTCAAACACAATCAATTAATTTGGGACTAGAAATCAATTTTAACCCTCAAGTATGCTCTTCCCCCATACCCAAGTGTGATCTCAGGAATCAGAAAAGGTGGTTGAAAGAAAATTTCATCACCCTTAAAAAAAAATCATTAGGAGAGGACAAATCCCCCCTAGGGTTCCTCTTAGTTTTGGAAATCATATTAAAAGATTTGTAAGGGCCCATACATGCCCACATGTTTGCAACCTTAGGATAGTTTCTAAAAGATTTCTTAGTTTAGACAACACTCTAGGAAAGTTTAAAAGATCAAGTAAAGGACCCATACATGCCCACATGTATACAATTCTAGGATAGTTTCAAAAGATTTCTTAGTATAAAAAACATTCTAGCGAGTTTAAAGGATCAAGTAAGGACCCATATGTCCACATTGCTAGTTCTTTAGGGCTTTAAATATTCCACAAGGTTGTACCAAAGAAACATAGTAAGCTAGGTAAGAAGATTTGTAAGGACCATAGAAAGTCCACATGATGCAATCGTACACTTAACTTATTAAAAGTATTTTTCACACTTTTCACTTTCTTGCACACAAAGCCACTCCTCACACACATAATTTCTATTAGAATAGTGGAGGTTGAAGTAAGATTTCTTTTTAAGTACCCAAAATGTACTTCAAAGGAACTATGAAATATTCGACTACTTCTTTTGATCTAAAAATGAAGAAGACTTGAAAAACTTGAATAATTATTGCAAGTGAAATGTTATGTGTTTAAAGCAACAGGATCAATTTGCAACACATAAATTAAGGATTACTCATGCAAAACACACATAGACAACAGCATAAACATTGATAAAGGAGTTCACCCCTCTTATGGGCTACATCTCCTGGTCCAGCTTCCAATGGATCATTATTATTAATTGCTCAAAACGTGCTCAAAAACATGTCTTACAATGCTCAAACTGACAAACCGACTGCTCCAATGGCTTCCCAGCGTCCCAAAACCCCTGTTTGGGCTCTTTCGACACCTCAATCGATCGAAAAATGAAGAAGTTAGGCCTCCTGGAAGTCTCCCTCTTCAAGCTTGCTGTCTCTGGTTCTACAATTCGCACTCCCCCTTGAGTGAACCTGGCTCACACTCTCTTTTAAGCGTAAAAACCCAGCACCAGGCGCAACTGCGCCAATGGTGCAAACCGTAGGACGGTTAAGGCGCCTCCAGCCCCTAACCGCCTCGGCACCTGGGCATATGGCCATGTGACCTCGCGTTGGGCAAAATGGTGGTTAAACCATTTGAAAACCGTGCAATTTCCATTGGGACCCCGTGCCAACATTTAACACACGGGTCGTGGTTTCAAACCCCATGCATACACATAATATATATATAAAATACATTGCAATGCAATGTATTGCAATTACAATGTAATACAATGAAATGCGCGCGCGCCAAAACATTCGGGCCAATACATATACGTTGGGTCATATGTAATATAATGCATCCACGGGTCGGGGCTAAGCCCCGGCCCGACCCCCCTTTCCTTCCAAACATAAATCAACCTTAAATATATGTTTTATGACATGGTAAACAAGGAGCAAATGGTGGTACTTTGGTTAGCGGAGAGTTATGAAATCGTTAGTGTGGGGGGAGGTCCAGGGGTCGAACCCCATGGACTCCCAATGAAATTTTATATAACCATATGAACAGAAATGAGGGGAACATGTGGCACCCATGGATTGGGCCACGCATCCTCATATTACTTGCCACCAATCGGACACGTGTCACCATCCAATATGCCAGCAACCAACCAATAGACAACTGCCACATCATCACCGTACGGCCTGTACGGTCCTGCCATGTCACCGTACGGACTGTATGGACAGGTACAGTCAGCATCCAAAAATTTTGCCTGTTTGGCTTGGTGGACAGATCACGATATCTCCTTCATACGGACTCCATTTGAGAAAGTAAATATACCGCCAGAATCAGGAAGACGAGACGGACGTAATGGCACTATTTTCGTCACATTCTGAGCACTTTGAAAATTGAGCAAAATTTGATCCCCTGATCACACCTCCCCATTGGGAAGCTTTTGGACCTCCAAAATACTATCTCAGTCTATGTGAAGATGAGGGTATAGTTCCCTCACTCTTCCAACCTCAATCCACTTGGCCTTGCTTGGATTCTTCCCTTTAAGACCAACTCACAAATACTCCACGTTTCCTCGATTCAAAGTTCACATTCTCCTGTCAAGTATGGTGTCTTCCTGCAGTTCTGTTAGATACTCTGGAGAAAAATCATCTATGGAAGGAATCTGAACATGCTCTCCTTGATCATCAATCAACGGAGGCTCATACAACTTCAAATTATCAACATTAACAA
>ML820753.1:132838-145001 GCA_009831015.1 Picea engelmannii
TAGACTATTGTCGAAAAAGGTACCCCAGCGAAGTCTCCTTTTATGATTTTTTAGACTCTCTAAATATGAAAAACCACCGAGCTTACCTTCTCTGGGCTTGTTAAACTTACATTGAAGGACGTTACCATTGTGTGTTCTATCAACTGAATTTGCATACCTTATCCACCAGCCTTATGACAGTTTGCTTCTACGTCTTAACACCTTTGGCCGCTGGAGGATTTTTCCCAAGTATCATTTTACCAGAACATCATTCTTGTCCTTGTGCCTCGAGCTTGTATGTTTGCAGTACTTGTTCCTCCATTGTAACATAATATTCCTTTATTCTTTTTCAAAAATTATCAAAAAGAACAAAAAAATCAAATATACCGCAAAAAGAGGATGGGAAAAGTATTTTCTTTATTGGCAGCATAATGAGTTTCCCTTGGATAAAGCACATTTGTCCATTTGATCATCAGACTATGGGATGTAGTATGACCTTAGGAAGCTTTTCTCGCTATATAGAGTTGTGTCCTCCACCGTTTGGCTACTCTTCCAAACATATGGAGAGTTTGCGTTGCCTCCTGCTTCGTAGACTTATGATTAACATATATGTTGCCTGAGTCTTATCACTTGTCGTGCTATTATCCAAGGGAAGTTTGTCACTAAGCCTGAGTCAGCCCCTCTACAATATGTCTCTTGTCCGCATACCCAGCCATCCTGAACGTCCAATCAAGTCTTTGTTCGAAATCACCAAAGCCTTCAGTCCGATCATCAAGATTATCAAGTCCATAACCGACGAGCCATCGAAGACCTCTGGGTAGTGCAGTCATACACTCATATTACACTCCTACCTGAGTTTTAGAAGATTTTGAAGTTGTTTCTTGAGCTTTGAAGTACAGCCATCAGGCTGAATCAGCTTCTGGAAGATGGGCACTCTATATGTATATCTTTCTGATTTCGAGATGTAGCTCCACTGTGTATTATTCGCAGCTACTCTTTATAGTTATTTGACATGGATCTACATTGTATTTTATTGGTAGCCATGGTTCTATTTTATCCTGAGCATGGGTATGGCCACCTCGGTGAGACATTTGTTATTTTGCAGATGGCACCTCCTAGTTCCTGATCATTGGGCTCACTCGTTCTGCACATTAGTAAAGATTGGTAATGTATTTCAGCCATCAGATTCTCTTCTGACCTCACACATTAGGGGGCATCTGTTATAACCCTAAATTTCACCACACATGCTTACCTGGCATCAGGCCAACTCATATCCCTTCTTTTCCAAAACTCTACTGAACAACTCTTTGAAAATCCTCTTGTGTCAAGGCCCACGCACCCTAACCCATTATTGCACGTGTGTGCACGCTGGCTGACTCACTATAGCCCGTGTGTACCTAACAAAGCACAAAAAAAGGAAAGTTGCCGACAGAACAAAAAGCTATGGGTCAGTTAACTGAAACTCCCGACCATGCATGGCCGAGGGTTTGTCCAAAACCCTAGCTCCTTCTAGCCTATAAAAGAAGGGGTAGGGGTACCATTTGGAGGAGGAAAAAATATAGCGAAGAAACTCTGCCCATTTACGTAATCCATTGTCCCAACCCTTTATCCTTTCCTCATGCCAAAGGAGATTTAACGCAAAGTAGTTGGAGGACATAAGAAGAGGAGCCCAGGATCAGGTTCAAGGAGCGGTGGCCAGTCTCAGCTTTGATTATAAGTTGATTCATTTTCATTAATAAAAATAATATTTTTCCCATCCCAATGCATGAATTGTCTATGGTTTGGTTAATTTATGCTTGATTTCTAACCCTCAGGTAGAGAAGTAGCATGCATGCATAGTTGTTATTTGTCTTGATTAAAGGTTATCTATGGAATGAGCAGCGCAAGCAAGTGGTCAAAGCGCAACAGAGGATCTACATCAAACGTTGGTAATAATTTTGGTGGTTCTCTTCATGCATTTACTGTGAAAGAGGGGTTTTAATCTTGGGTTGTAGGTTTAAAAGTAATTTATTTTCAGTCAAAATCTGCCTGCAAGTCTGACCCTAGTTTGCTAGTCCGTAGGGTATTTTTCCCAACAACAACTATATACAAAGAACAACATGTCGTGAATAGTTATTTATGAATTATTTCTAATAACGTGCTACAAATTTATCATTGTATGCAGGTTTAGACATGTCACCATGAAAGAAAGCAACAATGAAGCCAACGGGAGCTGAACCATCTGGAAGCTCTCAAAAAACAACAGATATGGAAAGTGTTAGAGATTTATACAATGATACATCAAGAATTTTAGACAAAGAAAGAGATATTTTGAAATGGGGGGAAGTCTATCACATGTTCAAGAAATCAAAATTTTCTACAAAAGAAGAGGACCTAGGCGAACTCCAGGCATTTAAGAACATCAGAAAATCGGGAATCTTCAGGGTGGCATCACATCTAGCGGTATTCCCTTGTGCAGATGCTATATCATGTATTTTGAAGAACACAAATGTAGACAATAGGTATATCTTTAATGCGAGAAAGGTGATGATAGCTTCATTCAGGCCTGATGATTTAGCTAAATGCTATCACTTAGAGATCGGAAATAAAAGTTTAGATGGTCAAATCCTTAGCGCGTTGGAGCTCACCCCAAAGGATTTGTTCCCAACATGGTATAAAGTAGATAAGTAATTCAAATATCAAGACAAAGGTCGATATCCCACTAACAATCTAAGAAGACCATACCAGTATATGGTAGCCATGTTGTGCAGGTTGTATGGCGAACCAGACGAAACACAATTTCCTTTGTCTTATCTTCCATTAATTTATTTCTTTGCAAATGTAGGTGCCTCATTCAATTTGGCAGACACATTGTCTGAGAATCTTAAAAGTGAAATTTCATCTTTTACATGAGCACAACCGGGCAACTTCCCCAGTTTCCATATGGCTTCATATATTTTAGACATAATGTGCATAGCTCAAAAATACCCGAATATGGGATGGATTTGGCTTCCTGTTGATGTTGCAATCCATATTTACTGCAAAGTGCTTTGGGAGCACAAATACCGAATATATTATCAAAGGACTTTTCAACACTTTCTTGTACCACTGTATGAGTTCATTTTTTTAACCTCCCACCCTATATGACCAACAAGTCCATAGAAGTTATATGGAAGATTGGGGATTGGTATGTAATGAAGCATGGTACATATATCAGGATATATGGTGCAATGAAATTGCCTCACCTACTTCCTAGGTTTGTCCCAGATAAACTTGTGCTCCAGGAAGTAGCATATCAGACAATCATACATGGGGTCACATGAATTTTGTATAGATCTAAGAAATCCATCTAATCTCCATTGCCTCTTTACATTGGAAACTACTTCTTTGAAAACACCAAACAGGACCAGACAGAAGTAGACACATTTCTTTCCTACCATTTTGGAGAGGAAATATTCAGGAGACACAATACAAAGAAGATTATCAAATATCATCTTCATAGCATGAGACTCCCTTACAAATACACCAACGAGTTCTGGGAAGAAGAAGGATCAGAATGCCAGAACATATGATGAGGTTATTTTTAATAGGCGGGGTCAACCAAGAGGCAGGATTGTAGACGAAGAAGCTGCAAGAGAGGCAGCCAGAAAAGATGCAGAAAGAGATGAAGTTGAGATATCTTCCCCCATATCCCTCTCGACCCATTTAGGTTCAGTAGCAGAAGAAGAAGAAGGACCAAACGAAAAAAAGAGGAGGGACAAAGAGAAAGTGTTGAAGAAGAAAAATGATGCTAAAAAGAAGAAAAATCTAGAAGCTGACAAGGAAAAGACTATTGTAGAAAGCGAAGCAAGAGAAAAAGAGGAAGCCGAAGAAAAATCTTCTGCCTAAAAGGAAAAGGAGTTTGAGGAAGCATCAAGAATAGTGACAAAATTATTAGAAAAGGAAGAAGCAGATAAAATTGTCGAAGAAGATAGGCAGAAGAAGGATGTAGGATATAGAAAATAATACATGCACCCAATGGAATTGGATGTCCCTAGAACATCCACCACACATGCAAAAAAAAAAACAAGAAGTAGTTTGTTAGGTCTTGGGCCTTGAGAACCTTTTCGGTCGACTGAAATAGTGGACATCCGTAGTTTCACGTACGATATAAAAATTGGTCGGATTGTACAAGAAATGGTTAAAAAAATTCCAGCAACAAAGGGATCTCCTTTATCAGCAGTAACCCAAGTGCCCGTTATAGAAAATGTTAGGGAAAACTATGAGTCAACAGCTAGGGAAGGATTTTCATTCATGGATGCAACTGTAGATAATATACAAAGGCTATGAAAACAAAACGAGGAGAAGGAAATGACGATCAAAGAGTTAGGAGAGAATCTCCAACAAGTAAGGATAGATTAGAGAAATCTTCTCAGTTTTAAAGCCAGCGCAAGAAAAGTGAGAAATGAGCTGGAAGGTGCAATCATCGATATGTATTTCAACTTGCATCTTTTCCAAAACATAGTTGCAACAATTATTGAACAAAACAACATGATATAGAATTAGATGACATAATATAATACTATCTGGGAAGGTATAGAAAACATCGATAGTTGGATAGCAGAAAATCCTTATGCACCTCCAAAATTATACAGACCCTCAAAATAAACAAGGAAGACAAATCTGTATGCACTAGATAATTTCCGGTAGGTAGGGAAACAAGCATAAACAAAAGTGACCAAAGCAATGGGGATTTTCTCTATAACTCACAAAGCTACTCAAGAGTTGATAAGGCATGGTCCACTACCAATATTAGAAGAAATTAGGAAGAATTTACTCATGGAGGAATTAGTGAATGTAGTTAAGGAAAGTACAAGTAGAAGGAGACAAATAGTTGAAACATCAACTTTCTTCTCAAACGATCTTATTGATCAACATTTGATACAACCAATGAAGCTCCATACTATCATAAAAGCTTACATGAAAAACATGGAGAAGGATATGAGTGCCTTGGATGATAGTGTGGCCATGATCGAAGCAATGTTGGAGAAGCTATCTTACAGAAGGATTGAGTCATTATATAACCAATTGGAAGTTTGGACAGCTTTTCTCCAGAGAAAAAGACCATAGGAAAAGGAAAAACCATTGTTTTCCCTTTCGTCTTTTTCCTAACCACCTCATTTTTCATGCTTTTGTGCCACTTGTCATGAGAGAAGGGAATATGAATAGTTTGTAACTTCCTTTTCAAGAAGAAGGCGAAAAGAAAAATAGGAGTTACTATTATTTGTATAAAAGAGACTAGAGACTCTCAAAATAACGACTTTTTAGACTTTTGGCTTTTTAAGCATTGTATAGACCCAATAACTATTTCAAGAACTTATACAGTGTTAATGAATATTGAGAATCCCTTAGGGACAGTATTTTTAGAAGAAATCATGTGTAGAAACTGATCGAAGCTTTGAACTACTTCAAGTGAGGATGTTTGTTGTTTCTATGGACTGTAAGAACTCTTTGTTTGTTGTAGACTAATTCTTATGCAATATTAATCACATTATTTGCAGTATTGGTATTTCTTTGAATATTTCCATGCCTTGAGTTTCGTGATTTGTTGCAGTATATATTATTGTAATATGGACTAATCTAATTGTATATGTATTTATGCTATTGCTTCCAATCATTCTCTTTTTATACAACTAACTGTGTTAAAGTTGTTTTAAGGTTTGGTTGCATTATAACTCACCAGTTACTTTATCCTTTCTCCTAGCTAGGATAGGTTATCATAGATTAGTGATAAGTTAGTTGTATTTTCATACATGGTCTTCATCTACATCTATGCATTGCATCCATCCTTGCATTGGTACACCGGACCTTAACCGGTAACAAAATCAAAGATAGCAATAATGGCAGCTGGACCAAATTCATGATGGGACTCCTAAACCAAATGATTTATAGTCAAATTGGGGCCTTATACCAGGGAGTACCCCTTGTTGTTGTCGGGTGAATTTGGACCCCTTAACACATCCCTCCCTCATAAGGGAACATAGAGCGATAATTTCATGATCATCGCCCCTCAATAGTTGTCTAGGGAGTGATAGTCCCCTTTTTATCACCCTGTTGACATAGTAATAGGGTAGATAATCCATTTTTTTAGTGAATTTGGAGCCTTTTTTGCCTCTATTTTATCAGTTTTTTTCCTAAGATATTTGCATTAGAGTCCTCTGAACTGGATTTTGGCTTTGCTTGATTGAAGTTGAGTAATTATCACCTGTTCTTACCTCTTTTGAGTTTGAAAATCCTTCAAATTGTCAAATGTGCATGACTTCCTTGGGCTAACCTGATCCTTTGGTCAAATTCTATCTTACCTGTAGTTTGATCCTCATCACGAAGGTTTTCAAACTTCTCTTATTTTGATTTCTAGACTTTCTAAGTGTTTGGCTTGATTGATTTTGAATTTTTCTTCATTGATTTGGGATTGCAAGTGTTTCTTTGAACATTGTTTTTGAGCCTCTTATGGTCTTATTTGGAAATATTTTGATCCTTTGAGTGTTTGAAGCTCTGTGGTCTTATTGCAACTTGACATTAATCCTTGATTCTTTCCTCTCAATTTCCAAGGTTACAAGAAGTGGTATTCTCTACTTTCCATCTGTGTGTTCTTGTTTGAACTTGTGCTAGAAGCATTCTGACATTTGGATTCTTTGAGTTCTTTCTTGAGTACATGTTTTGTTTGGATTTTTTTCTTCATAATCCTTTGCCTTGACATTGAAATATTTCATCAAAAGTACAGAAGAAGAAAACATTGCATTTGAAATAATTTCATTGCATTTAAAAACAAACAATAATTCTTGCATTTTAGTTAGTGGGTGGAGCATTTTTTATCTTGCATTTAAAAACAACTTTCCCCCTCATGGTCGGGGGGGAAGGAATCATGTATCCTACAGTTTGTTTGACTCATATACCATACACCTTTTGCATTCAAAGAGTAATTCATGTTTCTTGCATTGAATGTTACACTTGTTTCTTTGCTTGAAACCTCTTGCTCCTTTATGTAGATAAGCTTCATTGAAACTAAAGATTGCGTTACATTCATTTTTTATTTTGAAGTCTTCTTGGAGTTAGAGTGATAACATCATAATTTTCACTTCCATTTACCATTTTGAGTAACAAAAAAAATAAAATAAATAAGCGCATAATCTAAAATCAATTAGACTTTTCTTTTTTATAGAAAACCAACAAATCTAGAATCTTAGAGATTTGGTTGTAGGGTGGAGAGTAAATTCTCCAAGGCCACTGAAACAAGACTATAGAATACTAAAAAGTGAAAAAATACAACTATCACATAGGCATAGCTGGGAACCCCCTCTAACATAGGGGCTAAACATGAAGTTGCGTGCGGAAGAGAGGAGAAGATTACCCCTCCAAAGATTGAACAATTGTAGTGGAAAGAGCATATATTGGGGGGTTTTCTTGAGTGTTTCGGGTTCATATGGTCTTAGTGCTTCATGAATATAGAATTTATTCGAAGTCCTCATGAGTATTAACGATCCACTTTTCTTCAGTCCTCTTGAAGAGATTCATACTTTGTTAATCTACCCATACATTTGGTTACGACTCTCGATTGTACCCCCCTAGAGACCAACTGCGATTTGGTAACCCTAGTAACCTTTCCTAGGTATCTACAGAGGTGCCTGTGGGTTTCCCATAGTACTTGGGATAGACATCATATCACACTTTTAGAAACCTTGGAGGGTGACCCTGCGAAGCGATGTTTTCTTGCACCAAGAAGGGATGTTACATGGAGGTCGGGGTAACTGTTTCTCATAACTTCGTTGACGACCTCATATCCCATCTCCGAAAGATCCTTACTTCCATATTTCCCTGTTACAAGGGATTTTTTTTCTTGGTATTATCTTATAAGGACTTTGATAGTGTGTGCTCTTTGATTTAGTGACCTTAGGTTGAGTGTGTGTCTATGGAAACATTTCTTGGGACTACTAACCAAGGAACTCCTTTTCATGGGGAACCTTTTTTTTTCCTTGTTTTGGAAACATTGGTCCTCCCTATACTTCTACATTGAGTCTTCCTAGATTCACCATAGGGTTACCAGTATGGTTTTTTTCCACTTTGATCCCAAATGCTCTTGGTGCTTCGAATGCAAGCCCTCCACCCCAAGAACATCAACCTCATGTTGACCCTTTTCCTTCTTCACCCGTTGTGTCTTCTTCCCTTTCTTCTTCTTCGCCTGGTGAAATTCTTCATGCTAGTAACTAGGAGGCTCAAAAGAAGAAGAAAAGGAAGAACAAGAAGAAGAAAAATAAGTAAGGAGGCATTCAATCAGCCATTGATAATCATGCTGGGAGTGTTGATGATATTAACAAGTATACAAACACACATCGTAAGCCCAAATTCCCTTGCAAGATTTGTAATGGTGACCACCTTCTTAAGAATTGCCTTGATATTCCAAAGGTTTTATAAGTGTGGTCTCATGGTTCTCAACAAACCATGTCACAAGCCATTGCAGGTCATTATGGTGACAATCCATCGACCAGTAATCAGCAGGTTGGGGGAAAAAAGGGTCAAGTCAAGATTCCTTGCTAGTTATGCTGAGAAAGGCACCACACTTACCTTTTCCCTCCTATGGATGAAGCTTCACAATTATTCGAAGACATTTCTATTTCCTAGCAACAACCTCCAGTTTCTTCCCATGAACCTTCTCCCAACCAACCATTGGTTTATGAAGTGGTCGGTCTGATTCCATCCTCGGTTGATCCCTCTCTCCCCTTGGAGAGTGAAGTTAATAAAGTGGTTGGTCCAATACAATCCTCGATCAATCCTACTCTTCCCTTGGAGAGTGAAGTGGATATTTCTCAAGTCTTTCTTGTCACTTCATATTCCTCCAGACAAAGGGGCATTTCACCCATTTCAATGGAACCCCCTCCAAATACTGAGGTCATTTCCTTTGATTGGAATAGTCTAACGAAGCATTGCCTTCCTTCCTACTTGCCTTTCCAAATTATCATGCAAGTTTGTGATAAGATCACGGTACATAGCACTATTGTTGATGAAGGTGCTTATATTAGCATTATATCCTCAACTCCTTGGAAAGCTATGGGTTCCCCTTAGCTTGTGTCGGTCACCCATCATCTATGGACTTTTAATAGAAGACCTAGCAAACCTTTAGGGATCCTTCCTTAGCTGCCCAACACCTTAGGATGGAAAACTATATGTATTGATTTTATTATAGTCCATAGCCCCTTGGAATTTAATTTTCTCCTTGGGTGGGACTATGTTTATGCTATGAAAGTTGTTGTGTCCAAACTTTTTCGACTAATGCATTTCCATCATAATGGAAACATTGTGACAATTGAAAAACGTTCATTTGTTGGTTCTGATATGAATGCCAAACATTCGACTCCCCTAAATGTTCCTTATATGTAAGTGGTATCCCACCCGCCACACGTGAATTGTGTGGCATCATGTCCCATGCGTTCAACTGTTGATGAGAAGGAGCCTCTCACTGTATGCTCGCCTTCTTTGGATTTAGATCCAGTAGTTGACATGGTAAACCACTTAATAGAGGATTTGGATCCTGATCTTTCCATTGTTACTGAGTCCCTTGACATGTATTCCTTCTAGAGTTTTTTTCTTCCATATGATGAAGACCTATTGGAAGCCATGGTCAAGGGTTTCGATAAAAGTTCTCATTTTTGTATCAATATCATTAAAAAATGAAATAGATAATTTTGAGAAAGTTATCATTTCTGTGTCATGCTCATTAAAAAATGAAACAAATGACTACAAGCATAGTTCTTTTCTTGTTTCAAGGTCGTTAAAAAATGAAACTGATGACTATGAGCATAGTTCATTTTCTGTGTCAATCTCATTAAAACATGAAACAAATACCCATGAGCATAGTTCCCTTTATGTGTCAATCTCATTAAAAAATGAACCAGATACCCATGAGCATGGTTCATTGTTCGTGTCAATCTCGTTAAAAAATGAAATGGAGCCCCCTCTAATTGAGTCGAGTCTTCTACTAGATCTAGCACTTGAACCTTCATTTCCTCCGCCTGTGTCAGTTGATTTTCTTTCTTCCTCCCTCTCTGGTGAACCTATTCCTATTAGTATCCAAGAGTCTAATAGCGTGCAAAAGAAGAGTCGACGAATGAAAAAAATATTGGGGGGTATGTCTCCACCCTCTAGACATCATGTTGGAGTTAAGCCGCTAGCTTCTGTTGATCATGCTGGGGGAAAAGTACCAACCTATGGACATCATGCTGGGAGGAAAACCTGCCAATGGGTATCACTTGAGCATAGTTTCATTCATTGTTTCAAGCTTGTGTAAAAATGAAATCGACCCTGAGCACAATTTTATTTTCTATTTCAAGCTCATGTAAAAATGAAACCGACCCCGAGCATATTTTTATTCTCTGTTTCAAGCTCGTGTAAAAAGAAAATGACCCCGAGAACAATTCACTTTCTGTGTTAAGATCGTTAAAAAATGAAAAAAATACCCATGAGCATAGTTCCCTTTTCATGTCAAGCTCATTAAAAACAAAAACAGATACCCATGAGCATAGTTCTCTTTCTATGTCAATCTCATTAAAAAATGAAACAGATATCCATGAGCATGGTTCATTGTCTGTGTCAAGCTCATTGAAAAATGAAATAGACCCCCCTCCAATTGAGTTGAGTCTTCTACTACATCTAGTACTTAAACCTTCATTTCCTTCGCCCATGTCAGTTGATTGTCTTTCTTCCTCCCTCTCTTGTGAACCTATTTCTATTAGTAGTCAAGAGTCTAATAGAGTGCAAAAGAAGAGTCAACAGATGAAATGAAGCTTGGGGGGTATGTCTCCAACCTCTGGAAATCATGTTGGAGTTAAGCCGCTAGCTTCTTCTGATCATAATGGGGGAAAAGTACCAACCTATGGAAATCATGTTGGTAAGAAAAATTGCTAATAAGTATCACTCGAGCATAGTTTCATTCTCTGTTTCAATCTCATGTAAAAATGAAGCCGACCTTGAGCACAATTTTATTCTCTTTTTTGGCTTGTCTAAAAATGAAACTAACCCTAAGCACAATTTTATTCTCTATTTCAATCTCGTGTAAAAATGAAACCGACCCCAAGCATAGTTTGCTTTTTGTGTCAATATCATTAAAAAATGAAGAAGACAATTGAGCATATTTTTATCACTTTTTTAGGCTCGTAAAAACTATATGAAAAAGGAACTCTTTGGAGTACAACTAAGCATATTTTTATCTCTTTTTTGGGCTTGTAAAAACCATATGAAAATGAACTCTTTAGAGTACAACTGAGCATATTTTTATCACTTTTTCGGGCTCATAAAAACTATATCAAAAACAAACTCTTTGGAGTCTCCTTTAAGCTCTTTTTAGACTCCCTAAACATGAAAATATTTTCGAGTGAGATTGTTTCCTTTCACACCCGTTAAAAGGATTTGAAAGGTCGTCTAATTGATGCAATTTTAACCATTTTTCAGACTAGATGGACTAATTATGAAAAAGGAATACTCTAGTCAACCTTGGATAGAATATTTCTCCCTTGTATTATTTTATACCTTTTCAGGCTCAAGGGACTAATTTATGAAAAAGAACACCCTTGGAGTCTTCCTTAAGATATTTTTATACTCTCTAAATGTGAAAAGACCGCCAATTTTACCTTCATTGGGCTCGTAAAATTATGCATTGAAGGACCCATATGGGATATATGGGATCGAACCCCTCCTTTTTCAGGTTCATTAAACATGTGATGAGGGACTCATTGAATATGAGCTATATGGAGAATATGTTATCCTCCTCAAGCTCATTAAAAAAAAAGAGGTACTCACTGTCCATGGTGGAGGAAAAATTGAGGGAAGTGAGTCAAGTCTTTGGAAAGCATTATGGTAGTTGTTTGTTGTCGCCCTTGAACATGGCACATGTTTGCATATTTTCTTACAGTTGGGTAATCTACTTGTATCTGAGTCATACCCATCCTATGAGTCATTATACTCCTTCGGCTCACCCAAAGAGTGCCCCAATTATTGTCGCACTATGTTTTGGTCTATCTCTCAATCGCGTCAATGCTGCCAAGTATTTTGTTGTGCCTCACAATGTTCAAGGGAAGTTTTAACTCAAGTCAACCATTCTTCAGTATTACCAAGTTTCATCCTCGTGTCAGTCTGTGCTCATTTAATCTATCATCTTACATCACTTTCCTATGTC
>ML820754.1:15823-76124 GCA_009831015.1 Picea engelmannii
GATCAATTGACAAGGATTATAAAAGCTTATGATTTGAGTTAATTTTTTTTTGTTTTCCCAACAAATAATTCATGTAGTACTTCAATGCCTAAACTATGATGTATAATTCCTTATCTTATTTGGGTATATTATGATTGCACCAAAAAAAGTTTCAAGTGTTATGTTATCCAACTCCTTCATTGTATCAAAGGTTTCGCCATTGTGTATCATGCAAAATTTTCTTTGATTTCAAATGAAAATTCAAGTTTCATTAGATTTAATATTGATGCATTACAATTCTTTCAAGTCAAAGCTTCAATTACTTGGTTTTCAATTGCAATGAATTGAAAGTTTATACTTGCCTTTTTCTAATGTGCATTGAAGAGACACCATGAATTACCTTGGTTCAATTAAATTATCTGGGATCAACCAATTTACAAAGAATTTTATATTTCTTAGGTCAATATACAATTCACATCCTCTAACTACAAAATTCATACACAACAATAATTGTTTGCCAAGCTCATATTTCTTCATGTTGGCTTGGAATTAATTGTGTTGAAGGGTTAAAAATATCATCTCCAAATGTTTCAAATGATCTTCCCAAATCTTTATAAAAGTCAAAATATCATCCAAGGAGGCTACAATAAACAAGTTTGAGAAATGGTCTTAAGATATCATCCATAAATCTTAGAAGTGTTGTCATAGTATTGTGTAATATAAATTGCATAATGACTCACTCATGCAATCCATGTGTTTTTTTGAAAGTAATATTCCAAATTATTCTTTGTGTATATTGTCATATTGGTATCCTTACTTCTAATCCAACTTCATGATAACACATGCTTACAATATTTGGTTGATTAGTGCCTTGATTATTTGTAGGGGATATATATATTACAATATAATAGAATATTACAATATTACAATGTAATAGTAATTCCATATTACAATGTAATATGACATTACCATATTACATTGTAATATGGTATACAGTATGGTATACCATATTACAATGTAATATGGTAATACCATATTTCATGTAAAAAAAAAAATTAAAAACCTAAAGTCATCATCGCAATATCGATGCAACTTCATCGCAATTTATCAGGAATTTTCATTGCATATACAGCATGTGCGTCGTAAATCTGGTTTTGAGATATTGCACTCGTCGATATTACCACGAATTTGCATTGCAAGTTGCGATGGGCTTTCATCGCACATTCAACAGCTGCATTGTAAGTTATTGGCTTGGCATAACGTTTCATCTCAATTACGACGAAGTTTCATCGTAATTGCCACATTTCTTCATTGTTATTGCGACGAAATTTCGTCGTAATTGCGACGATGCATAGGGTCAACTGATATTGAAGGTGGTGACACATGGAGAGATAATTTCGTCGATGTTTCCACGCACACCTAGATCGTGGATATAGTGACAAAATTATTCTGACGAAAAAAAATCTCGGCTTTCGTGGAAATTGCGATGGATAAGTGTGGCAATATCAATGAAAAACCACCACAAATTTGATCATATGTACTAGTGGGATGATCAGGACCTCATCTCCCATGGGGCGGAAGCATTCAGAAGGGTAGTTTGTTTTGTTTATATCTTTTTAGGATTTTCTTCTTAGTGGTGTGCTTTGTGCTCCCTAGCTTTCCATAGAGATTTATTCAATCATTGCGTTGGGTCTCTCACCTAAGCTGGTAGACCGTCCACTCCACTGATCGTGAGGACTTTTCAGTCTTCCTCTTAGAAAAGTGGAGCCGCTTCTTTATAGGTGTTGTTTTTTATACCACTGGTTCGCTAGAGTCAGTGTATGAGACTTTTATGGACTTGAATGATCCCGAAAGGGAACAACCTGTGTAGAATATATTCATGGAAAAATTTATTGACGATACCAACCAAGGAACACCTTCGCAAGGGGATTCTTGTGATTTTCCTTTCTTCGGAAACGTTGGTGTCCCTTTCATGGCCACTTTGTACATTTCTGGGTTGAATGTGGGACTACCAATTTGGTTGGGTACCATTCCAAATGTCCCAAATGCTCTTGATGCTCCTAAATTAAGAACTGTATGTTATGAGAATCATGTTGATGTTCCTTCATCAACAAAGTATTCTCCTCCTCCTTCTACCTTCTCTAGTGAAAGTATAGCTTCTAGTAACTAGAATTCTAAACGAAATAGAAAGAGGAAAAATAAGAAGAAGAAATCACCAACCTCTGCGAGTCATGTTGGAGATAGATCACTAACCTCTGCAAGTCATGTTGGAGATGTTCAAACAACTAATGCAAGTCATGCTAGGGGCACGAGTCTCGTCAATGCAAGTCATACGAGTGATATGTCAACAACCTCTGTGATTCATGTTGAGGAAAAGAATCCAATCACTGCTAGTCATGCTAGGGGAATTGATTATGTTGAGAAACCTAGACATATAGGATGCAAGCCTAATTTCCCTTACAAGATTTGAAAGGCATATCACATTACTCATTTATGCCCTGGGTTTCCAAAGGTACAATGATTGTAGTCCCTGTCTACAATCTATTCTGATTCTGATTCTTCTCAGGTTTCCTCATAGTCTATTCAGCCTTTGGTTCCTAAAGTGGTCATGTCGATGCAATATTCAGCTGATCCCACTACTCTTTTGGTAGGTGATGTGCCTTATACCATGTTATCTCGTAGCCTATTTAGCTAGTGGTGGAGAAAGTGGTTTTGTCGATGTAATCTTCGATTGATACCACTTCCCTTTTGGGGGGTGATGCACCTTTATACTATGTTGTCTCACAGCCTATTCAGCCAAAAGTTGAGGATGTGGTCATGCCAATGCAATCTTCGATTGATCCCACTCTTCTCTTGGAGAGTGTCGAGTCTACCAAAGCGGTCATGTCGATGCAATATTTGGTTGATACCACTCTTCTCTTGGAGAGTTTCAAGTCTACCAAAGTGGTCATGCCAATGCAATATTCAACTAATCCCACTCTTCTCTTGGGGAGTGATGTGTCTACCGACTATGTTTTTAGCATTTCCATTTCAGTACTTTAAAAACAAGGGGGAATTCCACTCACTTCAAGCACACCCCCTCTAAGTCCTAGGATGGTTTCCTTAGATTCGAATGATCTTGTTGATCCTCGCCTTCCTTATTCTCCACCTTTTCAAATAAGGATTGAAGTCAATTCAAAAAAAAATTACCAATGTATTGTGGATGAAGGAGCCTCCGCAGGTAATTTATTCTCCTTGACTTGACAAGCTTTGGGTTCTCCCAAGCTTGTGTTTGAATCACATGAGATATTGGCTTTTGAAAGATGTACTAGTGAATATTTGGGGATTCTTTCTCAGTTACCTATATCGTTAGGTGGGAAGAATGTTCGCGTCGATGTTATAGTGGTGCAAGGCATGTTAGATTTTAATATGATTCTCGAGTGTGATTATGTATATTATATGAACGTTGTAGTGTCTATGCTCTTCTAGGTGATCCATTTCCCTCACATTGGAATCATTGTGACTATAGACCAGATGACATCTGATAATCACCATCATAATTCAACGTTAGTTCAGGCTACCCCTTTATATGTTCCTAGTATCTGTGTAGACTCTACCCTGCCATAGGTAAATTATGTGGCATCTTATCCTTGATGTTCAATTTATCCTGATAAGGAACTTGTTCACTCATGTTTTCCTTCTCGATACTTGGTCTCAACAACTGGTCCATTGGTTTATCCAATGGGGGCATGGGAGACCTTGCTTCCCCCTCTTGGTCCCACTGATCTCGATTTTCCTTTTGAGTCTAATCGCATTATTTGTAGATCCTCGAGCCCTTATGCTTGTGATTCTTTGCTAACAGACTCTATCATTCCTGGCCAGAACCTTCATCATCATATGGAATGTGGTCAGTTTGCTTCATCCTTTGGGACTATTGACCTTCCTCGTTTGTGTGATTTCTCAAATTTTGAATTTCCTTCTGATGAGGCTATCCTTGAAGCCATCAATATGGTTTCTATATCATGGGAATACTTACACCATGGTTTGTGTTTTCTTCCCTTTTGGGAGACTTTCCAGGTTGACTATTGCTAAAGAAAGATTTGCCTCGCCCTATGAAATCTTGTAGAGAGAGCCTTATTCCATTTCCCTATGCAGACTTGTCTTCCCAATTACTTGAATCCTGAGAAAAAAATACAATTTTTCCCACTTCTACCCATCTTTCACACTATACAACAAGCGTATATGTAGGTTGATCCACTACATCCCGTGTACATCGGGATTTGTGCTAGAAAATGAAAATTAAATTTAGGGTTTCCATGTCATGACAAGAGATTTTTTATCCTTTCCCTTCCATATACTGGAAACGTTCTGACTCGACCCTTCAGTTGCATTTTGAAGGCTATAAAGAGGCCAATTTTGAGCTATGGAAAAGGAGAAAGAATTCAACTTTGAGAGCAAAGTTACTCTGGAGAAATTATTTAGTTCATATTGAGTCTGCATCCCTTTGTCCTTTAAGTATGAACATAGTGTTCATCCCCCAAGATCTTCCTTTGTTGATGGAGAACCTCATTGTCTCCTTTCTATGAGCTTGCCTTTGGTGGAGGATTGAAGTGGTGGAGGTCCAGCTGGAAGGAAATTAGTTTCTCGGTTTCAAACCGTGCCGACATGAAAGTCTATAATATTTTCACTTATGTTGATAATTTATTAATAGAAATATGCTCTTCCTGTCAAATTGAAGTCTTGCAAATATATGAATTATTATCCATGGGCATATTTCTTATGTATATTGATGGATTATGCTATCTAATGTGATAACCTTTTATATCTCCACCATATGCTTGTTTTTGCTTATTTTTTGAGAAATTGTTGTAGGTATATATAGCTTTGGGTCAAAGTGCTCAATGGTGGACATCATAGAACA
This sequence comes from Picea engelmannii, assembly GCA_009831015.1. Taxonomy (NCBI): domain Eukaryota; kingdom Viridiplantae; phylum Streptophyta; class Pinopsida; order Pinales; family Pinaceae; genus Picea; species Picea engelmannii. The sequence continues at coordinate 20,703 of ML820754.1, forward strand.
TATGGATGAGGTAGGACTCTTTCTTATCTCACTTGCACATTGATTTATATAGCATATTTTTGGGATAGAGTTGATTTCTGTAGTCATTTACATCTGTTGTGGTTCACCCTAGCCATAGAGATATTTTCATCGTAACATACTACCAAAGAGACTCTTGGTCAGAGCCTAACAATGGGCTTTACCTGAACCAGTACTATGCCTAAGCCGTAAGGATGTGCGGTACCTTGTACATAGTGTACAGTACAAGTTTATTGTTTTCAAGTTTTGTATTCACTAGAACCTCTTATTTTTTGAAGTTGCTATCTATATAGGATTTATTAACTTCTGGATAAGTGTTATTGGCCTTATATGCAGGATCTTGGAGACATTTTTTTTTTAATTTTGTTCGTCGTATCGATTTGTTTTGACATGTATTGACCTCAAAACTAGCATATAGGTTAGGTTTTTTCCCTACTTGCATTTTTTCATTAACTATTTCCTGTTTCTTTTGGTCTTAGGATCGATCCCACAAAATTGTGACACTAACCTTCCTTGTTGATAAGTGTGTCATACTTTATGTGATAGAGCCTTCCTTCCATAGGCATCCTAGTTAGAGCCCTCCTTTCCTTTTGGTTCCCATGTTGAAGTACTTCATAGGCAAGGGAGTCCTTTTAGTCCCGCCATGAATGTGTGTTGAAGTCTCATTCTTCTTCATCTTTTTCTGGCCTTCACCCGAAGGAATCCCCAAGAGCATGGTTTGTTGTCTTTCAAGCTCGCTTAAATTTTTAAAGAAACATCCAATGAGAATTTATTTATACTTTTCTATATCGTATGGATTACTTGAGAAAATAAGCCCCCCTGGAGTCTTCTTTAATCCCTTTTCAAACTCTCTAAAAATGAAAATATTTTCCACTGATATTATTTTCATTCATGCTCGCCAAACTCAAATTTGAGGGCACATCTGTCTGGCGGTAGTTTATCCCATTTTCGGTTTGGACAGCTAATTTTACGAATAAAGGTATGCCCTAGGAACTTCGGTTCACTAGGAGAGTATTCGTAGGCATAAGTTTAACCCATTTTCAGGCCTGAAAGACTAAATTTTCGAAAAAGGAACATTCTCCTTGGTTTTGGTTTATCTCTTTTTCGGGCCTCGAAGATTACATATGAAAAAGGAACCCCCACGGAGTCCATAGTTAAGCTCTTTTGAGACTCCATAAATAAAAAAAGATCGTCGATTGACCTTGTTCCTTTCACACTCGGTAATTGTTCCAGAAAGAACATTTATTCAGCATGAGTTTAAGCCTTTTCCAAACAATAGATTATTCCAGAAAAAGGTACGCCTCAAAAGACTTGTCTCACCGGGAGAGTTCTCCTTAGTTATATTTTATATGCTTTCGTGCTAAGGAGACTAAACCTATAAAAAGGTTATTATTCTATAGTTAAGATCTTTTTAGACTCCTTAAAATTGAAAATATCACCAAGTGATCTTGTCTCAATCAAACTTGTTAAAATGGTATTGAAGAGATGTCATTTTAGTATAAGTTTAACCCTTTTTTGAACCGACTAGACTAATTGCAAAAAAGGAACTCCCTGGAGTCTTCTTTAATGTTTTTTTAGACTCTCTAAACATGAAAAAACCATCAAGCTTACCTTATCTAGGCTTGTAAAAATTCACATGGAAGGAGTCTTGTTGTGTCATGCTTAATCAAATTGTGGGTCTCATCTTTGTGTCTTTGGCCTAATGTTGTATCCATTCCATCTCTGAAGAACAATGACTTTAACCTTGGAGATAGGAAGAACTATGTGATGCTCATGCCGCATAAGTATCTGATAAAGATGGCTGGGAAGAAGTCGCGCATAGTGGTGCAGACCCCCCTTCGCTCCTAAAGGTTGTGTGACCTCCTAGTCTAGGATCAATCAAGAAACTGAGTCTAATTGACTCTTCATTCCCTCAAGGAGCTTCAATCAACTGAATATCCCCCCCTTCTTCTTAAGACGCAGGTTCTATGGAACCTGCGGGATTATCCTTAACACTTTTAAAGTTTTAGTGTATTCATGAACTAGCTCTCCTAGTTAAGCCCCTCCCTCTATGTGACCAAGGTTGTAACCAGTCGCCTAAACGGAAGGTGCTTCATGATTTCGAATTTCACATCTCACGAAGTTCGGTTGCTCATCCTTCCGAACCCCGAACTTGTGAGTTCTACTTGTTAGATCAATGGTCCACAATCCCAGCGACCTAACAGTCTAGATCTCCTTTTCACGTATCAGGACTTTGTGTTTCCTGAAGTTGGAAGGATGATCACTTCTCTCCTTCAATCCCTGAGATCCCAAAATTCATGTGCACCAGATCAACGACTCACAATTCCCCATGATCTGATAGCTCAGATCAACTCTTCATGAATCGAGACTTCACATTTCATGAAGTTGGAAGACCACTCACCTCTCTTCTCCCGATATCTCCCTAGACAATCAACGATCCAGATTTCTCCTTCGATCAACAACTATGATCAAATCGTGATTTCTTGATTCATGAGTTCTTATAACTCTGCCTTTCTATGTATTTGGTTCATGAGTTAGCGAAATGATGATCTCTCGCCACGTGTCCCCCTTGACAATGAACAGTTTCGATGATTTCAAAACTTCGTAAGTTCGATTCTCCTGTACACTTTCAAAGCTTTAATGTTAGTGCACTTTACCTTGATCAGACGGATACAATCCTTAGGCATGTAGATCGGATGGTTGAGATCCTTTCTTTTCACTTTGATATAATGATTGAGATCTTTTCTTTGGTGGTCAGATCGAATGGTTGAGATTTTTTCCTTTGCACTCACTCCTCGTTGTCAGGACATTGATCAGACAGCCCAGATCTTTTCCCCTGAGCTTATGCTTTCTGCTTACTTAGAATATTTTTTAAAGATGTAAAGTTTTCCACCTTTATCCTTCCTGCAAGTCTGTTTCTTTGGTCTCGTTTTCACTTCTTGGAAAGTGTTGTCCCTCCTGAGCTTGATGTCCTCAAAGATTTTGATCTCCCAAGAACTTCTTGCTTTTCCAGGAAATTCATCAAAATCAGATCCAAAGATTCTTGAAAAGAATTATTTCTCACCTTCCTGGTGTTCCTCTATTCTTGTCCTTCGACTTCTTTATGGAGTCACTTTGACTCTTCGTCGAATTCCAGACCTGTGCACTCTTTTCAAAATATATTTACACAAGATTTGAGTTCTTGCGATGATTGTTCACACCTTGCAGCAGTCGTTTTACACTTCTTGCAAAGAAACCTTACGTTGTTCCTTCTAAGATTACAAGTCAAGATAGACTCAGTCAACGCGCTCCTTGCAGACTGTGTGCACACCTTGCACCGTCTCACAAGGAAAAGTGATTTAAATTTTATGCAGTCATTTCATAGATATACACACTTGTAACAAGATTCATGTATTCTTGAACAAACACAATAACAAGGAAATTGCAAACAACAACAACTTCACACATTGCATCAATTTTCCTCTATTATCTTCATTCAAAATCAAGAAAATGGTTACAGTAAAATTCAAACAGCAATCATTTCTCTGAGATTCCTACCTAATCACAACTATCATAACCCTTCTTTAGGGCATAAAAAACCTCTCTTTATACAAAAGAAACAAACTAACTGCTACCTGATTGTGGTTACATTGAGACTCGGGTTAAATTCCCAGGTCACGTGTCCTCATTCTGTCTATGTGCATGATCTTTCCTATTATTTGTTTCTATCAACTTCAAAAGATTTGTAGTGTTGGATATTATTCAATACTTTGGATTGGTCCTCAGGCATTGAGTTGTCCTACCACGTGTACTTGTTGACGATGCTCCTGCATCATACTCCCCTGGGAAAAAATTCATGGAATCTTGTCCATGAGCTCTTGCACTGAATTTCCATGCTTCTGGATATCATCTTCACTCTGCCAAATAGCATCTTCTATTGGATGTCCCTTCCACTTGACTAGATACTCAAAATAGGTCTTCCTTCAGGTCTTCTTACCAATCCTCTGATCAACGATCTTTTCCATCTGTGGTTTTTCTGCTATAGGCATTTGTTTCTCCCACTGAATATTCTCTTGATCTGTTGATCCCTCTGTGTCATCCTTCCTGTAAGGATACAGGTCTTAGATGTTGAATATGGGCGATATACCCACATCATCTAGCGGCTCAATATCATAGGTGTTTGCATCAAACTTCCTCAAGATCTTACATGGCCCTATCTTCTTCATCTTTAGCTTGTTATATGTCCCCCTAGGGAACCTCTCCTTCCTTAGATGTGCTAGAACCTGATCTCCTATTTCAAATTGAAGTTCTCTATGATGTTGATCAGCTCTGAGTTTTTACTCTTGGCTAGAATTCTACAGCTTCCCTCTGATCTGGCTATGGAGCTTCTGCATTTCTGTAGTAAAATATTCTTCTCCAGCGCTCCTGATCTCACTCTATTCCAAGTCTCATAGCTCAGATACTCCCCTGGGTTGCATTCCATACAATATTTGGAATGGGCTCTTCCCAGTGCTCCTGTTTGGTGAGTCATTGTATGCACACTCTGCTTGTGGAAGAATCCGATCCCACTAATTATGGTGCTTAATGACCAGAATCCTCAATAAGTTTCCAAAACTTTTGTTTACCACCTTAGTCTGTCCATCTGTCTGAGGGTGATAAGATAAGCTGGAGGAAAAATATGTCCCTAACTTCTTCCACAGTGTTCTCCAAAAATGACCAACAAATTTTGTGTCTCTGTTGGAGACAATGCTTCTGGGTAGGCCATGAAGTCTCACAATTTCCTTAAAGAACAAATTCACAACATGTGTTGCATCACTGGTCTTATGTCATGGGATAACGTGTGACATCTTTGAAAATCTATCCACCACCACAAATATGGAATAACATCCTCTTTGCGTTCTTGGCAGTTCCAGCACAAAATACATGCTTATTGCATCCCAAGGCCTCTCTAGTATGGGGAATGGTTGATACAATCCAATGTTTTGTCTTTTACCTTTTGCATGTTGGAAGATTCTACATCTGTTAACGAATTTTATCACATATGTTCTCATACATGGCCAATAGTATGAACTGCTCAACTGTGCAAATGTCATATCTTGGTTGAAATGTCCAACCAATCCTCCACTATGTTTTTCCTTCAAAAGGTTATACCTCATTGAGAATTTTGGTATGCACAATTGATTACCCTTGAACAACAATACCCCTTGAATCATATACTATGTCCACTAGCTTCTATCTCTTAGCACATAATTCACACATGATGTGTATGCTTCCTTGAAATCTGGATCATCACTGTACATTTCCTCAAGGTGTTCTAACCCTAAGGTCTTTACCTGAAATTATTGTAGAATCAAACATCTCCTGCTTAATGCATCAACAACTTTGTTATCATTCCCAACAATATGTTTTATGACAAAATTAAAATTCTGCATAAACTCAATCCATTTTTCATTCCTCTGATTCAATTTTTCCTATCTGGTTATGAATTGTAAAGCTTGGTCATCGCTATACAAGACAAATTCTTGTGGGACAAGGTAATGTCTCCATTTCTTCAAGGCTTCATAAACCTCCTTGTCATAGGTGGAGTATTTTCTCTTAGTCTCATTCATCTTCTCGCTGAAGTAAGCAACAAGTCTATTGTCCTGGCTCAAAACTGCTCCAATTGCAATGCCACTTGCATCACATATCACCTGAAATATCTTCTCAAAATTTGGCAAGACTAGAATTGGTCGCTCTGTTATTTTTTCCTTCACTATATTGAAGCTCTTCTCGGCCTCCTCTATCCATTTAAAATACTTGTGCCTTTTCTTCACTGTATCGATCATTGCTGCACAAATTCCATTGAAATCTCTGATGAACTTCCTATAGAAACTCGATAACCCATGGAATCTTCTTACCTCAAACATCCTCCTGGGTGATGGCCATTCTTTGATTTCTTTCACCTTCTCTGAATCCATCTTCAATTCATTTGAAGAGATCACAAAACCCAAGTAAATGAGTTATGTCTTCATAAAAGAGGACTTCTTCAGGCTTATCAATTGCTTCTCCTGTTGTAGCCTCCTCATCACTAGTGTCAGGTGCCTCAAATTCTCCTCCTTAGTCTTGCTAAAGATCAGTATATCATATAGATACACAAACACTAAATTGCCAATGAAATCTTTTAGTATTTCATTCATCAACCTCATAAAAGTACTTGGGGCATTGGTTAATCCAAATGGCATAACAAGCCACTCATAGAAACCTTCATTTTTATTAAAGGTTGTCTTCCACTCATCACCTTCCCTCATTCTGATATGGTGATATCCACTTTTCAAATCTATCTTAGAAAAGAAATTTGCTCCACTTAAACGGTCCATCAAATCATTTATTCTTGGAAAAGGGAATCTATACCTGATAGTGATCTTGTTGATGGCTCTCAAGTCTGTACACATTCTCCATCCTCCATATTTATTTGGAATCAATGCAGTTGGTACTGTGCATGGACTTAAGCTCTCTTTGACCAAACCCTTGTCTAACAATTCTTGGACTTGGTTCTTTACCTACTCATTCTCTCGAGGTGTCAGTCTGTACGTTGCTTTGTTTGGTAGACTTTCTCCTGGTATCAAATCGATATGATGGATGATACTTATGATGGGTGGCAACGAGTTAGGTAGCTCATCCACCACTATGTTATCAAAATTATCTAACAATTCTTGAACTTCTTCAGGAAAATCATCTATCGAATTACTAGTAAGGATAACTCTGGGTTTCCTCACCACAACAAACTACATCTCCTGTTCTTTCTTGATTTCTTTCAGGAGTTCCTTCCCACTCATGAGAAGTATGCTTGTATTCGATTCCCCTTTCACTTTCTTCTCCTCTATTGGAAACAACATGTGTGTCCTACCATTCTTCTCCAAGGTGTATGTATTCTTCCTCCCATCATGAATGACATTCCTGTCAAACTACCATGGTAATCCCAACAAAATATGGCATACATCCATGGGAATTACAACACACATAATTTCATCTCTATATCCTCCTATCTTAAATTCAACCAAGCATTGTTTATTAACCATTACCTGGAGTCCTTTCTACAACCATGAGACTTTACATGGATCTGGGTGTGCAGTTGTCTCCATCTCCAATTTCTCCACCATCTCCATGGATACTAAGTTATCAATGCTCCCACTTTCAATGATCACCTTGCATACTCGGTCTTTAGTCTTGCAAGTTGTCCTGATAGAATTTTCCTCTGTACTAGCCTTTTAACGTTTTCCTCTGGTTTTAAGAGAACATTTCTCATTGTCAGAGGTGTTCTATCCTCTGCTCCTTCTTCTTCAACATTCTCTCTTTGTTCTTTCAAAATGTGAGCTTCTCCTCCTTCTTTATTTTTCTCAGGGCATTCCCAAGACATGTACCATGTCTTTCCACAGGCATAACACTTTATTCCTCCTCTGCCTCTTCCTCTAGAAGAGTTTCTTCCACCACCCTATCTTCCTCAGGAAATTCCTCCTCTTTCTGAGTGACTATGTGGAGTTTCAGCCTCGTCCTTGGAATTATGTGCTTGGTCATGGGCAACTCCCTTGCTTTTGTTCGGGGCGAAGATTTTACCTCTACCTTGTTGGCTTTGTTTTCTGGCCAACTTCTCTTCTACCTTCAACGTGAACTCATAAGCATCCTCCACTGTCCTTACTGACATCATGTTGAGCTCATCCTAGATTTCATACCTCAGGCCATTTATATACCTGGAAACTTTTCTTCATCCCTCTCTCTTTGTCCATCTCTAATGTTCATCTTGTAGAACTCCTTTGTGTATTATTTAACTGTCATACCCTGATGTCCCGGGTTCTGTAGCTTCATGAACAGATTGATTTGATAATCTTTGGGCATGAATTTAGCCTTCATCTTGGCTACCATTCTGTCCCAATTCTTTATCTTTTGTTTTACTCTACTTCTCCTCTCAGCCTGCAGTTCATCCCACCATAGTGATGCATGTCCTTTAATCCTGGTGACATCATGTCTCACCCTTTTCTCCCCATCGACATATTCATAATCAAAATATTTTTCCATGGACCTTATCCAATCCAACATCTCTTCAACATCCAAATTGCCTTCATACATTGGGACCTCTATCTTGGATCTAGCTCCCAATCTAACAAATTCTCTTAGAAAGAGCTCTTTGGCAACGTGTTCCCCTACAACTTCTTCAGCTTCTACATCTTCTCTCTCTACATTGTTGACGTCTCCATCATCAGGGGCTCTTCTTTGTTCTTCTTCCATCGCTTCCAACCTTGCATGAAGTTCTCAAATATCTCTTTCTATAACACGATTGGCTAAAGGTGGCTCCCCTCGTCTCCTCAGTGGCATTGTGTTCATTGTCTCTCACACACAAAGTACAACTTCGAGTTCTTTTTCTCCTTCCCCTGAAATCTACAGAAAAAAATCATCCCTGATACCACTTGGTGCAGACCCCCCTTTGCTCCTAAGGGTTGTGTGACTTCCCAGTCTAGGATCGATCAAGAAACCAAGTCCGATTGACTCTTCAATCCCTCAAGGACCTTCAATCAACTGAATAGGCCCCCCTTCTTCTTAAGATGTAGGTTCTATGGAACTCGCAAGCTTTTAAAGCTTCAATGTATTCAGGCACTATCTCTCCTAGTTAAGCCCATCCCTCTACATGACCAAGGATGTGAACAATCACCTAAACAAAAGGCACTTCACGATTTCACGTTTTGCGACTTCGCGTCTCATGAAGTTCACTTGCTCGTCCTTCTGAGCCCTGAACTTGCGAGTTCCACTTGTCATATAAACGGTCCACAATCCCCACGATCCAACGGTCCAGATCTCCTTTTCACGTATTGGGACTTTGCATTTCGCGAAGTTGGAAGGCTGGTCACTTATTTCCACCAATCCCCGATATCCTGAAATTCATGTGTGCCAGATGAACGGCTCACAACTCCCTGTGATCTGATGGCTCAGATCAACTCTTCATGAATCGGGACTTCATGTTTCACAAATTTGGAAGACCACTCACCTCCCTTCTCCCAATATCCTAACTCTCAATATCTCCTGAGACATTCAACGGTCCAGATTTGTCCTTCGATCAACGACTATGATCAAATCATGATTTCACGATTCGTGAGTTATTATAACTCTCCCTTTTGATTTCTCTGAGTCACGAGTCAGTCAAATTTTGATCTCTCACCACATATCCCCCTTGACAATGCATGGTTCCGGTGATTTTGAAACTTCGTAAGTCTGATTCGCTAATACACTTTCAAATCTTTAATGTTAGTGCACTTTACCTTGATCGAATGACTATAATCCTTAGGGGCAAAGATCGGACGATTGAGATTCTTTCTTTGCGCTCTGATCAAACAAATGAGATATTTTCTCTAGCGCTCAGATCAAACAGTTGAGATTGTTTCCTTTGTGTTCACTCATCATTGTCCAGACACTGATCAGATGGTCTAGATATTTTCCCCTGAGATACGCTTTCTGCTAACTTAGAAAAATTTTGAAACATGTAAAGGTTTCGACCTTTATCCTTCCTGGGAGTCTATTTCTTGGGTCTTGTTCGCACTTCTTGGAAAGTGTTGTCCCTCCTAACCTTGATCTCCTCAAAGATTTCGATCTCCCAAGAACTTCTTGCTTTTCCGGGAAATTTTTAAAACTCAGATCCAAATATTCTTGAAGAGAATTATTTCCCACCTTCCTGGTGTTTCGCTATTCTTGTCCTTCAACTTATTTATGGAGTCACTTCGACTCTTCATCAAATTCCAGACCTGTGCACTCTTTGAAAAATATTTTTACACAAGATTTGAGTTCTTTTGACGACTATGCACACCTTGCAGTAGTCGCTTTACACTTCCTACAAAGAAACCTTATGTTGTTCCTATTGAGCTTATGAGTCGAGACAAACTCAGTCAATGCACTCCTTGCGAACTGTGTGCACACCTTGCTCCAACTCACGAGGAAAAGTGATTTAAATTTATGCAAGCATTTCAAAGATATACACACCTGTAACAAGATTCATGTATTCTTGAACAAACACAATAACAAGGAAATTACAAACAACAACAACTTCACACATTGGATCAATTTTCCTCTGTTATCTTCATTCAAAATCAAGAAAATGGTTACAGTAAAATTCAAACAACAATCATTGCTCTGAGATTCCTACTTGCTCGCAACTATTGTAACCCTTCTTTAGGGCATACAAAACGTCTCTTTATACAAAAGAAACAAACTAACTACTACCTAATTGTGGTTACGTCAGGACTAGATTTAAATTCCCCGGTCACTTGTGCTTATTTTGTCTACGCGCGTGATCTTTCCTTTTATTGTTTTCTATCAGCTTCAAAAGATTTGTGGTGCTATCTATTATTCGAGACTCTGGATTGGTCCTCAGGCGCTGATTTTTCCTGCCAAATTTACTTGTTAACGATTCTCCTACATCACACAGTCTCCCAGTCGTGGATAAAGGATTTCGTGTAGTCCACGATCTTGAATGTGATGAAGATCCCTCACTTTGGGTGACACCAGGAGGTCAACGCTTGTGTTAAAATCCTCCTTTCGTGATATCATGGAGGTTATCTATGGATTGATAGGCACGTCACTGTGGATGCGGCGTTGATCCACCTCATCACAGGACTGAGCATGTAGGGACCAGATCCTCAGCAGTTCTACCCAGGGAAGACTTCAGATCGCTCCCTGGCACAGCGCATAAAGGAGGATTATGGCGATGTAGAGAAGGGAAAGAGAGGCTACAAGGTAGCCTCCATCCAGGATGGTGCAATGCGCCTAGCCTTTCATCTTATAGCTGAAAATCTCGTCAGAAAGAATTGTTTGACGTAGGTCATTAGATTCGTAGTAGACCTCGTAGGGAAGTGCGTAGAAGGAATGAAAATGAACTGGGTGAGTTACCTCTTCAACGAGCTTGAGAAGGACTACCGTGAAGTCCAGGATCAGGGATACAAATTCCATTTCAGTTGTTTACTGGTACTAATTGCATTTTTCACTTGGCAGATGTTAGAAGGAGCGACATTTCCAAAATTTGAGCCATTGGCCATGAGGTTCTCTACCTTGTGGTATACGAATGACATGTCGAAGTGGTGGTAGTCGAACGTTGTCTTCCATGCTTACTACTAGTATCTCAAGCACACTATTGAGGCATTTCCACGAATGACCCTGAATACATTGCACTAGCATTTACTGATAGCAAAGTTTCACGCAGATCGACACTTTATTTATATCACCGCGCGTAGGGATGAAAGCAAGGAGGAGTTGTAGTCCTATTATAAAATGAATGATGAAGACATGGAGGAGATCACCAAAGAATGGCCAATAGATTTCCTCGTACCGATGTAATATGCAAAATTCTCTGACCCCAACATCATCGAAATTCCCTTGGTCACCCGGGTCGAGCATGATGGACAAACTAGTGCGAAGAAAAAGAAGAAAAAGGAGGAAGTGAAGAATATAGAAACTGATGATGAGGACAGCACCTCAGAGGAAAGTAAGCCTGACTCAGTCGCAGGAGGAGGAGGAGATGAAGTGAATCCAGAAGAAGAAGGGGAAGAAGGAGAAAAGAAAGAAAAATGTGAAGTTACACCACAGAAGGATCCCCCTATATAGGCTGAAACATCGAAGAAAAGGAAGGTTTCTCCATAGAAACCCTCAGCAAGAAAGAAGACCTGCACTAATAAGCCTCAGTCAAAGAATGTTCTCACAGTGGACGATGTCGATCTCATCAACGCAACCATGGAGGATGCTTTAGAGGATATCTTGCAGAGACATGGAGCGAAGCAAGAAACACTATATGAAAGAATAGAGAAGGAGCTAAAAGACATATAGAAAGCCATCCATTCGAGCCGCACAGTACCTACTGCGCCTTCTTCGTCAAAAGTTACAGAATTGGGGGATGAGCCTGCCCAGTTACGAATATTAGCATATGCAACAAAGGCTCAACTTCAGCAAGTGAAAGAAGAAAAGGAACAGGCTATGGAAGCCTTGAATAAAGAAAAAGAGGTCTTAAAGAAACTTCGAGTTGCGCAGAAGGATAAAGATTCAAGCAAAGTTTGAGTAGAGAATACTGTGGTCAAAGAAGTGGTAACTAAAGCACTTCGCTCTATGTCGGACTTAGCATAGAAGGAACAAGAGTCAATAGAGATGCAATTAGGGAATCTCACCAAAGCCATTCAGTAGCTCCAAGAATGGATAATGGAGTTAGAGCTTCAAGTAGTACCTAGCACTCCACAAGAAGTGCGCGACCAAAAAGAGGAAGCTTCCAGGAACATAGTAGAAAGAATCAGGGAACTTGCCTCAGAGTGTAAGAAAATGAGTGATCGAAGTGCGCAGACCTATGAGCACCTTGAAGAAGATCTGGAGCTGAGGAAACTGGAAGCACAGCTCCATGAGGCGCAGAAGAAGAAATCCACCATGCAAGCACATATGAATCTTCTTACTACAGTTGAGAGGATGAAAATATCACAGGAACAACGCGTAGTCCAGCAACAGATTACTGCCATCCAGAGCAGAGTCATGGAAGTTATACAGAGGCTACAATCAATGCAAGATGAAGCCTGCATGATTTTTAAATAGATTGAAGGACAAGGCTCGCAGCTAGATCAAATGGTTGCAAAAGTGGAACAATACCTAGAAGGGCTTGCTACAGAGAAGAGGATTGAGGAGTTTGTCAAGAAGGAGGCTCTAGAAAAGCAACAAGTTGAGGTAGCTCGAGCTAATCTCGAAGCCTTTGAAGAAGCATTGCCCAGATCTGAGTGACTCAAGACGAGTCACAGGTGAGTGTTGGGGGCTTGTTGGCCCTTGACCAAGTTTTGAGGAAACATTAGTCATGTTTGACCACTTTTGGGACTTCGATAGGCTAGTCGAAGATGGAGTGCCCAAGCGAAGTAGATATCGTAGAATGTCACGTATTTTGCAGACTTGTGGACCTAGCAAAGGGTCTACTAGGGTTTATGTAATGGGTTAAGGGATGTCGTCCCATGGATTTACCTATGATTAGGCCTCTTTGTAAATGTATAAATAAGTATCTAAGTGATGTAATAAGTACTACTATGAGTGTTGGATATGTGCATAGTATGTTTGGCTTAGTGAAAGAGGTTGTAAGTTTCTTTGTGCAATCTGGTTGTGTAAAGTAAGGCTTTGTGCTAATAAGGAGTTGGCTTTGTGCCTTGACCTAATTTTGGGAAGGAGGATCTAGTGCAGAGCTTGCAGATCTCTTGTCCTCTGCAGAGTTTGGGTCTGTAGTTTTGTACACAGGAGCAGGTGAATGTAAGAATATTGAAGACTAATAAAGAAGAAGAAGAAGTTGGTGGGCGTAGCCCCACACTGGGGTGTACCACATATATCATGTTTCTTGATGTGATTTGTGTGATGTTGTTTATGTGTTTATCTTCTTAGTGTTGTTGCTATAATATATAATGAATGCATCCGATGTTGTTGTTGAGTGCTTAAAGATGGTTGAATGCTAGATCTAAGCTAATCCTATGTGCTAAGTGATTGGAAGTTCTTGATCTTTATTGTTACTCCATTGTTCTTTCATAAGGGTTTTATCTGCAATGTGAATGAGCTTCAAGAAATGATGCATATATTTTTCTAAGTTCTATGTTAAGTATTGTAATCACATATTTGTGTCCCAACTTGGTTGTAGACACCTGAGTCCTGCAACCCCCCTGCCTGTTGGCAGCCAATTCACATTTTTATACTATCCTTATAAGCTGCCTACACCAGTGTTTTGCAAACCTTAATTTTTGTCGCAATCCTTGAATAAAACGACACTATTATGTTTGCGCTATTTGCACACTTACCTTTGTTCTTGCTTTCACGACTGCAAGCGTGAAAACTTGGTTTTCAAAGTCACATTAAAATCATCACTGAATTGTTGTAATCATTCTTGTCAAAATGGTCGTTGTGCCTCTAATTTACTCATGATTATACAATTGGCAAGACCCCTTGGTCTGTACTCATTTGGCATTCTTTGATTGATTGTATAATTTCGTTTTATAAGTGATTGAATTTGTGATGCATTGGTGATTGGATTTATATGTTCTTTGATCGACTCACTTGGCACATTGGTTTCATAAAAACACATTTGTGTTATGGTCAAACCCTTGGTGTGATTTCGATTTATTGCTTTGGTTTTAAAACTATGGTAAAACTATGGCTCGCGCAAATTTTTGGTCCACTTACCATATATCCATTGGTTGATTGAATGGCATAGTTTTTAACACATATGCATTGTGATATGCATAGCTAAAAGTGTCAGCGGTTGTACTGCGGGTAATGACTATTCTGCATGGGCCGAAATAGCTCCACCACCTTCACACGTTCTGTCATAAATTCTTTCCCCCTATCCCAGGTCACCCCTGGTGTTTTCGGTAACCCTGTGAGCATTTTTCCCCTGCGTATACTATGGCCAAACCCTAGCCCCTGCACCCTGCTCACCGTGTGCTCTATTCTATGGCACTGGTGGTCCGCATAGAGCCGAATGGTAACCAAGATCTGTTGTTATTTGATAATGCCCGTAAGGATTTAGAGGACAATGGTTGGCTGGTGTTTATACAGAGGTTCAAAGGTTTCAATCTTTTTGTTGCACAACAATTCGCCCTCACCTTTGACAGGTGTAGGGCTAAAATTGGTGACATTCAGCTTGAGATGGATGAAGAATTCATAAGCTCTGCTACAGGATTGTCGGCCACGGGGGAAAGGTGGTTCAAAAATTCCAAAGTCGACGAAGTGTCGTGGCCTTTGCTATTCATATCACGAAAGGTTACAACCTATGACAAAGGTATTCCTATTTCCACCCTTAAACCCAGGTGGCACGATCTTTTGATAATGGTTAAACAATTTGTGACCTGTGAGGGTCGGTATGGATTGGTTTTTCTTTATCACCTCCGGTTGTTGATGAATTTCATGGGTTATCCTTTAAACATGCCGCATTATTTCTTGAGTAGTATTTACAAAATGGCTAAGAGGTTAAAACGCGAGAAGGCTGATAGCAACTTATTTCACCGTGGCTTGATTAGACTCATCGTCGTCCACCATTTAAACCTTCACGGCGATAATTGGCAAGCATTTCTATCTCAAAATGGCTTTGTTGATTCAAAGTCTGTCCAAATTGACAAGACTGTGGTCAGTGAGACTATGGTCGAGCCACCCGTGCCATTTCATGCCCTTCTACCCTCTCCAAAACCCTCGGTCTACCCTGACATCGACCTACCCGACATCATAACAGACAAGGCTGAGGCTGTCAAGAATCCTATGAGTAAGAAGGTCAAGGGTAATCCTACTGTCGACAGCAAGGGTAAAAAGAATGCTCAATTGATATAGAGACTTTCCCAGAATAAACCTAAGCCAAACCTCGATTAAAATCCCATAGTTCTGAGCGAGGACTCGGACTCCGATATTGAGTGCTTCCTAGATGAAGAGTACCCCTATTCCCATGGCCTATGCTCCGAGAAACCCTATGACTATGTTTCTAATTTTCCCCCGTGCCTAAAAAACAATCCTAACTACCCAAGAATCAAGTTGCAAAATGAAACCCTCGGTGATTTAAGCAAACCCTCGACTGTTATGTAAAAACCCGAACAGACATCATGCAGCCAATGTGATGTGTGGCTAGAGCGCTACTACATCGACATTCCCTTATTACAATCGAAGATCAAATCTTTAGAGAACCAAGTCACAGTGCTGCTGAGAGAAAGGGACATGCTTAAAGCTAATGACAAGAAGCAGAAAACCACTGGTTCGATCATCTCCAGGAATGTCGAGTCGGAAACATCCTTCGTCAATTCCAAATTGTCATGACCAAGTTGTTTTCTGATTGTCCAGGTATGAATTTCAATTTTAATTTCGTTTTACGAGTGGCTTGAATTAATATAATGAATTGGTTTTTGGGTTTCCATTAGTTCTGTTCATTATTCTAAATGATTCTTTCATAGTTTGATTATCAAAAACAGTTATGTTGTGGATCCTGTACAGTAGATTCTTTCTGCTAAAATCAAATGTAGTTATGATTTGGTTATGCGATTTTGTCGTGCCCGGCTTAGTAGAAGCGATGGATTGGTTTTGACTTGGTGTGGTTCTCTTTAGAAAAATTTTGTTAGTTTGAATTAATGGGATCAATGAGGTTAATGGGCTTGAATTGGTATGATCCTTTAAGTGTGTTATGCGTCATTATTAGTGACTGGGTTGATAAATACGATGTAATCGAATAAACTCAAAACAACCATGTTGACTTCCATTTACCAAAAATGACTATGTTTTGTAGTGAATCAATATTCTCGTTTGGATCTGAATTACATTCGACCTGTGCTGAAGATCTATTTGCTAAGATCGCGGAGTTGAGTTCACTCATAACGATTCTGTCAGCCTCAAACCGTTTTGATTCGTTCCTCTTTGATTGGATCTGCAAGTGATTACGGTGTGCCACGATTAGAATGATCGTTTTTTTATGTTTAATATAGCTATATCAATTTGAAAAACGATCCTGTTGATTTCGTGTTGGATTTGAAAACGATTTTGTTAATGGAGAAGGCGACATAAACTATTGCATGGAAAATCCCTTAGCTGGTTACAGTTTGTGTCGATTTCAATTAGTTTATGAAAATGATTTCATTGTTTTCAAGTTATCCAATACAATTATGTTTACCCGAAATTGTGATAACAAATTGAACATAGTACATCTATCTCTGTAATCATTCGATTGATCATAATATTGTCTGCTCTCGAATTAGTATAACAATTTTTTGATTTGAATGATTCGTTTGTTTTCAAATAGAAATTAGATATTTTTTTAGTAGTTTGAATTTAATTTGTTGAGTTTTGAATTGGTTTTAAAAATGATTCTGTGTTAAATTTAGACCAGCTACAGAATTGCAAGATTCTGTAGCTAGTCTTAGAAAATAGTTTTTTTCAATTTTATCAATAAAATATCCTCTAAACTTGTCTATTTTTGCCTTCTTTCGGGTACATACGAATTACAATGATCAAATGGGCATGCTATGACAGTTTAGGAGATACTTTGGATATGATTTTGTTCTAGGTTGTTAGCTTAAGTTAGAAACTTGGGATATTTTCCCAGATTTGTGTAAACTGTTTTGATAATTCCCACAGGGATGTTTTACCATGTGGGAGGTCTTTAAATACTTGTTATTTTTTGTAATAATCATCATCCTTACGGTGGGAGAAACAGATTATGGATTTATGATACAGATTGAGATGAAAGTTGATGTCTTGTAACAGCTTTCGCTTTCAATATATCAAACTTTTGTTTCAAGTTTTATTCATATCATTTTGCAGTCGATTATAGACTACTTTAGCTATCGTAATCTATTGCAGGTTGATGTGACTTGATTAATGTGTAATCTATATCTGATCTCTCTCTTATTAAAAAAAAAATACAGTAATTAATTTGTTTCAGTTAATGAATTACAGATTTCTCTTCTTCGTTGATTGAATCATTTTGTACAAATCCTTACACGCAGATTTATCTAAATGTTATGATTTGTAAATCATAAGATTGTTGTAAATTTTTTATGTCTTGTTTGTCCTATAATTATATTTGAAGAGCATAACAGCTTTCTGTTTACGAGAAGCCCGTGGAGAATCTGGTGCGGGTTTCCTCCCACCAAATAGCTTAATCGACCATCATACACAGGACAAATCTGAACTGTTACTTCAGGTCAATTTGTTATATTTTGTTTAATAGTCAATTAGTTAGTATAATATAAGTAGTTTAGATCAATATATTAGTTTAGATACATAGTTAGAGTTAGTGTTTTAGTTTCTTAGCTTAGATAGTTAGTTTTTATTCTATTTTCTTTATCATAAAATTATAAAATAAAATAAAAAAATAGTTTCACTGTCTTAGGACAGTTCACAATTAATTTTTGCAGGTTTTCTTCTAAATCTGTAATTTATAAATATTGTACATTTGTGATTAAGATTTGATTCAGTTGATAGTTGGATGTTAAATTTCATAGAATTATTATAGTTTAGGTAGTGAATTGTATATATTAGTATTTTGGATTTGTTTATTAGTTTGTTTTAATTAGTTAGATTAGTTATTTTAGAGTAGTTTTATTTTGTTTTCTTAGGAATTAGATCGGCTAACGGAGCCGCTAAACTCATAAGGGTGGGTTATCCCAAACGGCTTGGGTTATTTAGACAACCCCGGACTGGATCCACTCTTCCAGTTGGCGAGCGTTCAATTTCGCCCGTCAACAAATGACGCTAGAAGGAGGGCCTGAAATTAATTAATGGCACGAGGCGGTCATAAGACTCCTCCACCACCTAATCGCTCACCTATAGTGACAAGAAGTCATTCAAACGATAACATCCCCCCTCAAACAGAAACCACATCAAACGACGATCCATGGATCACAGTTGAACTAGTAACCCCAAATCCTATAGGTGGTGACATATAAGAGATTGTCCGCCAATCTCTCATAAGAACTCATAGTGCCTTAGCCCGTTTGAGGCAACCAAATCGACCTTTGGACCAACCTTTAGATTTCTCTGATATCAGAGAACAACTCGGAGGCACTAATCTCACTATGAACCCTACAAATCCGATCCTCACTCCTGCTGCAGGAGGATCTAGAATACCTCCTTCACCACCTCCATCATCCCCTTCTTCTTCTGGAGAAGATTCTCCTGACAAGGGAAGTTCCCCTTCTCATCCTTCCACACCCACTACACCAATGGCCAACCAGAACAATCCTGCTAGACCTTGGCTCGACCAGGATGTCGTAGTTGTACCTGGAGCTCAGCATCCCTTGCCTAAACACCCAGAGAAATGGCTTCCCAAGTTTGACCCTGATTCTAAACAGATCGTTGAAGATCACATTAAAAAGTTTATGTTAGCCATAAGACTCCGCAATGTCGAGCATGAAGACATTGTCTGTAGGTTGTTCCCCTATACTTTCGAGGTAAATGCATCTACATGGTACTTTTCCCAACAACCTCATACCATCGTGTCTTGGGAAAAATTTGAGTCATGCTTTTTGGAAACGTTCGGAGACGGTAAGCCTCCGGAAGTCCTAGTCATGGACCTTTCTAACTTAAGAATGAACCCAAAAGAAAAAGTTAAAGACTTTAATCAAATATTCTTAACACTTAAGAACCGAATCCCTATAGATCCATGCCTACCGAGAATCTTATAATAGCATACTACACTAAAGCTTTGCATCAAAGTATATCTATTTGGGTTAAACGATCTAAGAAAGCCACGTTGTTAGAAGCCTTCGAAGAGGCCAGCCAGATTGAAAAAGACATACTTAGTCTTAAAGACTCTACTAGAAATGAAACAGAGACTAGTTCTTCTTCAAAAAAGAAGATTGAAATCCTCCCTAGACCTACTCAAAGTAAAACACAACCTGAAAGCTCTGATTTAGAAAACTTAGCTAAAGTCATTCAAAAACTGTCGAACCAAGTTATGGATTTGAAAAGGACGACCGAAGAAGCTTCTTCGAGCAAAGGGCCTTACAAACCCCCGTTCTGGAAGCCTTTCCCAACCAACCGACCTAATCTGAATACTGAAGGCCTTAATCTAGAAAGTCCGTAATACGCCCTTCAAACAATTCTAGAATCCCAGGATAACTTAACGCCTCCTGAAATTCCTGAGGAGGTAGTTGAACAAGAGACAGTTCAAGAAGAAGAGTCTTCTCCAAACATTTTTGGACACTTCTCGGATAGCATCTTTCAAGCTAAATTCGAGACAATTCATCCCTATAATACTAGGAGTAAGACAACAAACAAACCTTCTTCCAAAAACACTACAACTTCACCTCCAAAGAAATCTAAACCAGCTGAGACTAAACAGAGTCATGTGAACCCCAAATTAGACTATGATGTAGTTGAAGATCTTAAAAAGTTAAGGGATAACATTTATGTTTATGAGTTACTGAAATTTCCATCTTTGTTACAAAAAATGTTGCAAAACATCACAGAGAATGGTAAAAATGGTAATTCAAACAAGGTTGTTCAGAAAAAAGTTCCTCAGAAGACTTACACAAAGAATAATCTTGATCCTCAAGACAAAGGAAGCCTTCGTGTAAATAATGTAAATAATGTAGATAATGTAGATAAAGTAGCTTTAGAAACTGCGAGTAAAAAGCCACAAACTACCACCCTTAGCACTCGCAAGAATGTACCTCCATTTTTATTAACTTTCGAAATCTTTAATAGAAACGTGAACAATTGTATGGTAGACTCAGGAGTGTCATCCAATGTGATTCCATGGTCTATATTCCAAAAGATTAACGCCGAAGTTGAACCATCCACCTTAAAAATCATACAACTTGATCGGACTAATGTTAAAGTTATAGGCGAGTTAAAGAATGTGCTTATAAGATTATCATCTAACCCCAAGGCTCATCAAGTTATTGATATTATTGTTGTGGATATTCTAGAAGTGTATGGTTTGTTTTTAAGCAGGGACTGGTCGGAGCAGCTACACGGTTATTTCGCGATAGATTGGTCTCATCTATGGCTTCCAGAGAATGACAAGCCCAACAAGATAAAGGTAAATCATGAACGTTACCTTAAGTTCACGGTCACAGATTTGAACGATCCCAACGAACCATTTACGCCTTCTGTTGATTCACCCTAAGTACAAGGGATGGATACCTTTTTCAGCAATTTCATGGCTGAAACTTTAGCTATCACCAATACAGAACAGTTGTCCGAGATTGTAGCATATGCGCAGCCAACAATTTCTACCCAACGATCTCATGCACCCGATGAAAATAAAATTTGGTCTCTTTATTTCGACGGGTCAAAGTCCAAAGAAGGAGCTGGTGCAGGCTACGTTATTATCGATCCGATAGGTAACAAAACATTGATTACATGTAGGTTAGAATTTGAATGTACTATTAACACTGCAAAATATGAGGCTTTACTGCAAGGTCTTAGAAAAGATTTGGATATGAACATTCAAAACTTGACTGTCTTTGGCGATTCTGAAATCGTGGTTAGACAGGTAAGAGATTCTATCCACTGTCTTTCTCTGCATCTTAAAAGCTACCAATCCGAGGTATGGAATTTAATGAGTAAATTTTATTCTTTCAATATAAATTCTATTCCTAGATTGAATAACTCTGAAGCAGATCTATTAGCTAACGTAGCTTCTAAACTCTTTCCTGCAAAAGGCTTGTCCCCGGATGCATTCTCTGTCGAACTGTTATTCAGGCCATCCATTCCCGACAACATCACGAACTGGAGAGTCTTCGACGATGATCAACAGATTATTAGCTTTCTGCATATGGAAGAAACTTTTCAAGGCGTGGTGATAGACGAACGCATGCATGACGACAATTTGCACGATTTCACAGTAATACCAGATCCGAGAACTCTTGAATTTTCATCGGACATGGTAAATTCGATCCCTAAATCTGTAGTTAGATTAGAGAAATTTTATGATCTTCAAGATAAATTTAGAAAGTCGATCAACTGTAAAACCAATAGTTCCTCGTTATCTTATGAAAAAGTAAACTTAGGAACTTATGACAATCCGCAGTGCATTAATATAGGGGTAGGGTGTTCTCAATAAGAAAAAGATGCATTTATTAAATTGTTCAAAGAATTTAAAGATGTCTTTGCATGGACGTATGATGACCTTAAAACTTTTGACCCTAACATCATACAACATGTCATTCCTATGAAACCCCAAACCTTACCCTTTCAACAAAAATTGAGAAAAATGCACCCTAATCTCGAACCGACTGTTAAAAAAGAATTGAATAAGCTCCTGAATGATAAGATAAATTTTCCAGTTAGGCACACCCAATGGGTTTCTAACCTCGTCCCTGTTCGGAAGAAAAGTGGGGAAATCTGACTATGCGTCGATTTTCGAAACCTTAATAGAGCATCTGATAAAGACAACTATCATGTCCCACCCATGGAACAGATCCTTCAATAGGTATCTGGTTCTGAGAGGCTATCCTTACTGGATGGTTTCTCGGGGTACAACCAAGTCCTGATATCTCCACCAGACCAACTTAAAACTACCTTTCACACCCCGTGGGGCACCTATGCTTATCGAAAAATGCCCTTTGGATTGATTAATGTTGGTGCCACTTTCCAGAGAGTGATGGATATCGCTTTCCAAGGCTTAATCAATCAGTCTGTCGTAGTTTACTTAGATGATGTGACTTTGTTTTCTAAAAACAAAACCAATCATCTAGCTCATCTACGAGTCGTTCTACAGCGATGTCGTAAATACGGCATTTCCTTGAATCCTAAAAAATCCATCTTTGCAGTAGAACAGGGTAAACTCTTAGGATTTATTGTGTCAAGAGAAGGAATTATTATCGACCCCGAAAGGACTCAAGTCATCACGAAACTTCCCCCTCGTACATCCAAAAAATCTATGCAGTCTTTCTTAGGCCAGATTAACTTCGTGAGGAGATTCGTCCCCAGTTTCTCCGAAATGGTCAGACCTTTACAAAATATAATTAAGAAAGACACCCAATATTACTGGGGACCCCTAGAAAATCAAGCTTTTAATGCAATAAAGAAGGCCATAATAGATTCTCCTTCTTTCATGAGCCTCGACTTTTCTCAAGACTTTGCACTCTACACTTTTTCTTCTGACCGTTCCTATGTTGTCGTCCTAACTCAAAAGAATGCTGAGAACAACGAAGTACCCATTACCTTTATGAGCTCGGCTTTCAAAGGAACTTAACTTAATTATCCAACGGTAGATCAGCAAGCCTACGTTGTTTTCAAAGTAGTCAAGCATTTCCGATCTTATCTTTTGAAGTCAAGGATGAAATTTATCGTCCCTTACCCAGCCGTCATGAACCTGTTAGTGCAGAAGGAACTCGGTGAAAAGAGGGCTAACTGGGTCACCTCCTTGCAGGAGTACGACTTAGAAATTACCCCAGCTCAGATAGTGAGAGGCCAAGGGTTATGCAAGTTAGTTACTGACTCAGCCGCAGGACAACAAGAAGAAAACGATATGTCAAACCTAGGACAACACAATCAAAATGCAATCTGTTGTGCGCAAAACCCTGTCAGTCCTTGGTATGACGATATAAGATTATGTCTTGAGCATGGGTCAGCCCCCCATCACCTCAATCCCACTAAAATAAGAGCATTGAGATTAAAGTCTATCTCCTTTCATTTGGTTAATGGTATTCTGTTTCGTCAAAATTTTGATGGCGTACTGATGCGTTGTCTCGAGAAAGACGAAGCAGAAAACGTCTTACTAGAATTTCATGCAGGAGAAGCTGGTGGTCATTTTGGTGGTGACACCACTGCCCATAAGGTTTTAAGAGCCGGTTATTACTGGCCCACGCTTTTTAGATATGCCCATGCCTTGTGTCGTAAGTGTACCATTTGTCAGAAAGCATCAGGGCGGTTACAAAAACTAGCCTTTCCTTTGCAGCCCGTCTTAGTAGACTCTCCTTTTCAGCAGTGGGGCCTTGATATCATAGGTCCAATCAACCCTCTGTCCTCTCAATAGCATATGTTTATCATAACTGCCACAGATTTCTTTAAGAACTGTCAATACCAGTCAAGTAATTTCCTTTTTAAATTTGAATATTATCGCCCGTTTTGGTATCCCTGATTGTTTGGTATTCGATAACGCTTCTTACTTTTCCTCTCTTGAGATGAGCGACTTCGCTTTGGAAAAAGGAATTAAATTGAAGTATTATACTAGCTATTATCCCCAGGGCAATGGATTGGTAGAATCAACAAACAAGAACTTGATTAAAATTATCAAGAGAACGGCGGCTGAAAATCACAAAAAATGGCACAATGCACTATTAAACGCACTTTGGGCTGATAGGGTAACACCAAAAGATTTTATAGGTAACTCCCCCTTTTTTCTCGTTTATGGTAGAGAAGCAATTCTGCCACCACACATTCTTCTTCCTTCACTTCAGCTATCGCAGAAAATTCAAGAAGAAGACTGTCCCCCTTTAGAAAACTAAATTAACGCTTTGATGAAGCTAGAAGAGGTAAGAGCCCAAGCTAAACGTAAGTTAGATCAGCATCAACTATTGGTTAAAATATGGTTCGATTCTAACTCTGCTTCTGATAGGAATTTCGAAGTAGGTGACCTTGTCTTGAAATGGGACAAACCGCATGAGGGAAAGGGAGAGCACACAAAATTTCAAAACTTATGGCTTGAACCGTTTTTAATTGTTGAGAACTTGGGTCCTAGCTCTTTCCGATTACAGAATCTAGAGGGGCATCTTGACACTTATTCGGTGAATGGCCAAGCCTTGAAAAGATATTTTGCCTGATGACTACCCCTGTATGCTATGTACATATTTTGCTTTTGTTTTCATTTTGCTCTTTTGTTTTTGATTTCTCCTTTGTGCTCATCAGTTTTTGTGTTTTTGGAAATACACATACCCGCATGCCGAACTATTCGGACAAAGAAAACAGAAAATTCCTTCACTGAAATGACTGCTAAGAAAATTGTATAAACATCAATTGTATACTTCTAAAATTTACATCTGTGATTGGAAAAAGTTTGTTGTTTGAAAGAAGTTAACTGATTTCAATCTCTAACATAAGCTTGTCACGATCATCTATAATCTTTTTACGCTGTCCCTAATCCTTAAGGGAATGACTCAGAAGATGTCTCCCTGCCTTAGAAAATTGGTTCTATAAATGAAACATCTATGGATCTTAATAAAGGACAGTTCTAAAAAAAATTTGTTGAGGTCTAAAAAAATATGTTAAAATATCATAATTTCCAACGTCACCTCGCTCAACTATATATCTTTGAAAAACAAAATAAATCATTAATAGAGCTGTGGGAAGTGCTTGTAAACCTATCGGGATGATGAACAGTTCTGCTAGCAGCGGGTAAATGCATGCATGGTGCCAAGACAACTTTGTCGGGGTACTGAACAGGCTCACTGGCAGCAAAGCAATGTCAGGTATATGGAAATTTGCAAATAAGAAACCTCTTAACCTTAAAATGTCCTTTATTCTTATCCAGAACTTCTTGGCAGGATACGGATGTCAGAGTGGGTTAAATGGCAACCCTGTCGAGTCTATGGACACCTGCTGGCAGCAGTGGCTCTGTCAACAGTATTGGAGATTTTATTTTTAATATCATGGCTCGCTTGTCTTAAGACTGTTATCAGTTTTCATCCTTTAAACATTGCTGGAATATTTGGTTAATGATGATGTTTACACGATTTTCTGGTTGTTATTTTTGAGTTAGAATTTTTCTCGTTATCCTAATCTGAGTTTGTTCTTTTGGTAGAGATAACTTCTTCTACCAGTGTGTCGCCATTGTTGGCAGCCAATTCACATTTTTATACTATCCTTATAAGCTACCCACACCAGTGTTTTGCAAACCTTAATTTTTGTCGCAATCCTTGAATAAAACGACACTATTATGTTTGCGCTATTTGCACACTTACCTTTGTTCTTGTTTTCACGACTGCAAGCGTGAAAACTTGGTTTTCAAAGTCACATTAAAATTGTCACTGAATTGTTATAATCATTCTTGTCAAAATGGTTGTTGCGCCTCTAATTTACTCATGATTATACAATTGGCAAGACCCCTTGGTCTATACTCATTTGGCATTCTTTGATTGATTGTATAATTTCGTTTTATAAGTGATTGAATTTGTGATGCATTGGTGATTGGATTTATATGTTCTTTGATCGAATCACTTGGCACATTGGTTTCATAAAAACAAATTTGTGTTATGGTCAAACCCTTGGTGTGATTTCGATTTATTGCTTTGGTTTTAAAACTATGGTAAGACTATGGCTCGCGCAAATTTTTGGTCCACTTACCATATATCCATTGGTTGATTGAATGGCATAGTTTTTAACACATATGCAATTTGATATGCATAGCTAAAAGCGTCGG
The DNA here is from genome assembly GCA_009831015.1 of Picea engelmannii. NCBI lineage: Eukaryota > Viridiplantae > Streptophyta > Pinopsida > Pinales > Pinaceae > Picea > Picea engelmannii. The sequence goes on from ML820754.1 coordinate 46,558, forward strand.
CAGTTGTACCGTGGGTAATGACTATTCTACATGGGCCAAAATAGCTCCACCACCTTTGCACGTTCTTTCATAAATGCTTTCCCCCTATCTTGGGTCACCCCTGGTGTTTTCGATAACCCTGTGAGCATTCTTCCCCTGCGTATACTATGGTCAAACCCTAGCCCCTACACCCTGCTCACCGTGTGCTCTAGTCTATGGCACCGGTGGTCCGCATAAAGCCGAACGGTAACCAAGCTCTGTTGTTATTTGATAACGCCCGTAAGGATTTAGAGGACAATGGTTGGCTGGTGTTTATACAAAGGTTCGAAGGTTTCAATATTTTTGTTGCACATCAATTCGCCCTCACCTTTGATGGGTATAGGGATAAAATTGGTGACATTCAGCTTGAGCTGGATGAAGAATTCATAAGCTCTACTACAGGATCGTTGGCCACGGGGGAAAGGTGGTTCAAAAACTCCAAATTTGACGAAGTGTCGTGGCCTTTGCTATTCATATAACGAAAGGTTATAGCCTGTGACAAAGGTATGCCTATTTCCACCCTTAAACCCAGGTGGCATGATATTTTGATAATGGTTAAACAATTTGTGACCTGTGAGGGTCGGTATGGATTGGATTTTCTTTATCACCTCCGGTTGTTGATGAATTTCATGGGTTATCCTTTAAACATGCCGCATTATTTCTTGCGTAGTCTTTATAAAATGGCTAAGAGGTTCAAACGCAAGAAGGCTGATAGCAGCTTATTTCACCATGGCTTGATTAGACTCATCGTCGTCCACCATTTAAACCTTCACGGTGATAATTGGCAAGCCTTTCTATCTTGAAATGGCTTTGTTGATTCAGAGTCTGTCCAAATCGACAAGTCTGTGGTCAGTGAGACTATGGTCGGGCCACCCGTGCCATTTGATGCCCTTCTACCCTCTCCAAAACCCTCGATTTTCCCTGACATCGACCTACCCGACATCATAACAGACAAGGTTGAGGTTGTCAAGAAGCCTGTGAGTAAGAAGGTCAAGGTTAATCCTATTGTCGACAGCAAGGGTAAAAAGAATGCTCAATTGATATCGAGACTTTCCCGGAATAAACCTAAGCCAAACCTCGATCAAAAGCCCATAGTTCTAAGCAAGGACTCGAACTCCGATATCGAGCGCTTCCTAGCTGAAGAGTACCCCTATTCCCATGGCCTATGATCCGAGTAACCCTATGACTATGTTTCTAATTTTCCCCCGTGCCTAAAAAACAATCCTAACTACCCAAGAATCAAGTTGCAAAATGAAACCCTCGGTGATTTAAGAAAACCCTCGACTGTTATGTCAAAACCCGAATAGACATCATGCAGCCAATGTGATGCGTGGCTAGAGCGCTACTACACAGACGTTCCCTTATTACAATCGAAGATCAAATCTTTCGAGAACCAAGTCATAGTGTTGTCGAGAGAAAGGGACAGGCTTCAAGCTAATGACAAGAAGCAGAAAACCACTGGTTCGATCATTTTCAGGAATGTCGAATCGGCAACAGCCTTCATCAATTCCAAATTGTCATGACCAAGTTGTTTTCTGATTGTCCAGGTATGAATTTCAATTTTAATTTCGTTTTACGAGTGGCTTGAATTAATATAATGAATTGGTTTTTGGGTTTCGGTTAGTTTTGTTCATTATTTGAAATGATTCTTTCATAGTTTGATTATCAAAAACGGTTATGTTGTGGATCCTGTACAGTAGATTCTTTCTGCTAAAATCAAATGTAGTTATGATTTGGTTATGCGATTTTGTCGTGCCCAGCTTAGTAGAAGCGATGGATTGGTTTTGACTTGGTGTGGTTCACTTTAGAAACATTCTGTTAGTTTGAATTAATGGGATCAATGAGGTTTTTTTTCGTTTAGATTTTGATTGCATATGACCTGTATAAGAGATTTTTGTGCTAAAATCATAGCACGGTTATGTTTTGATTTGGTACGAGTTCGTTGTGGTTGGATTATATCAGCTCTAATTTAGTTCTTATGGTTTAATTTTGGAACAATTTCATGGGATTGAATTGGTATGATCCTTTAATTGTGTTATGCGTCATTATTAGTGACTGGGTTGATAAATATGATGTAATCGAATAAACTCAAAACAACCCTGTTGACTTCCATTTACTAGAAATGACTCTGTTTTGTAGTGAATCAATATTCTCGTTTGTATTTGAATTGCATTCGACCTATGCTGAAGATCTATTTTCTAAGATCGTGGAGTTGTGTTCACTCATAATGATTCTTTCAGCCTCAAACCGTTTTGATTCATTCCTGTTTGATTGGATCTGCAAGTGATTACTGTGTGCCACGATTAGCATGATCGTTTGTTTATGTTTAATATAGCTATATCAATTTGAAAAACAATCTTGTTGATTTCGTGTTGGATTTGAAAAGGATTTTGTTAATAGAGAAGGCGACATAAACTATTGCATGGAAAATCTCTTAGTTGGTTACAGTTTGTGTCGATTTCAATTAGTTTATGAAAATGATTTCATTGCTTTCGAGTTATCCAATACGATTATGTTTACCCGAAATTGTGATAACAAATTGAACAAAGTACATCTATCTCTGTAATCATTCGATTGATCATAATATTGTCTGCTCTCGAATTAGTATAAAAGTTTTTTGATTTGAATGATTCGTTTGTTTTCAAATAGCAATTAGATATTTGTTTAGTAGTTTGAATTTAATTTTTTGAGTTTTGAATTGGTTTTAAAAACGATTATGTGTTAAATTTATACTAGCTACAGAATCGCAAGATTCCGTAGCTAGTCTTAGAAATTAGTTTTTTTCAATTTTATCAATAAAATATCCTCTAAACTTGTCTATTTTTGCCTTCTTTCAGGTACATACAAATTACAATGATCAAATGGGCATGCTATGACAGTTTAGGAGATACTTTAGATATGATTTTGTTCTAGGTTGTTATCTTAAGTTAGAAACTTGGGATATTTTCCCAGATTTGTGTAAACTGTTTTGATAATTCCCACAGGGATGTTTTACCCTGTGGGAGGTCTTTAAATACTTGTTATTTTTTGTAATAATCATCATCCTTACGGTGGGAGAACCATATTATGGATTTATGATACAGACTGAGATGAAAGTTGATGTCTTGTAACAGCTTTCGCTTTCAATATATCAAACTTTTGTTTCAAGTTTTATTCATATCATTTTGTAGTCGATTATAGACTACTTTAGATATCGTAATCTATTGCAGGTTGATGTGACTTGATTAATGTGTAATCTATATCTAATCTCTCTCTTATTAAAAAAAAATACAACAATTAATTTGTTTCAGTTAATGAATTACAGATTTCTCTTATTCATTGATTGAATCATTTTGTACAAATCCTTACACGCAGATTTATCTAAATGTTATGATTTGTAAATCATAAGATTGATGTAAATTTTTTATGTCTTGTTTGTCCTGTAATTATATTTGAAGAGCATAACATCTTTCTGTTTACGATAAGCTCGTGGAGAATCTGGTGCGGGTTTCCTCCCACCAAATAGTTGAATCGACCATCATACACAGGACAAACCTGAAGCGTTACTTCAGGTCAGTTTGTTATAGTTTGTTTAATAGTCAATTAGTTAGTATAATATAAGTAGTTTAGATAAATATATTAGTTTAGATACATAGTTAGAGTTAGTGTTTTAGTTGCTTAGCTTAGATAGTTAGTTTTTATTCTATTTTCTTTGTTATAAAATTATAAAATAAAAATAAAAAATAGTTTCACTGTCTTAGGACAGTTCGCAATTGATTTTTGCAGGTTTTCTTCTAAATCTGTAATTTATAAATATTGTACATTTGTGATTAAGATTTGATTCAGTTGATAGTTGGATGTTAAATTTCATAGAATTATTATAGTTTAGGTAGTGAATTGTATATATTAGTAGTTTAGATTTGTTTATTAGTTTGTTTTAATTAGTTAGATTAATTCTTTTAGAGTAGTTTTCTTTTGTTTTCTTAGGACTTAGATCGGCTAACGGAGCCGCTAAACCCATCAGGGTTTGTTATCCCAAACGACTTGGGTTATTTAGACAAACCCGGACCGGATGCACTCTTCCAGTTGGCGAGTGTTCAATTTCGCCCGTCAACACTGCCTCTTCCTTGGGTGAGACTTCATCTGCTTTACAGGTGTTGCCGAAAGGGCTGGTAGTTAGGTTTTGTTGGTGTGTTTAACCCTGGGTCCACCCTTGTGAAAACATAAGGTGTGATCAAATTCACACCATTTGAAACCAAGTTGAAGAAATAATATGTCGATCTAAGTATACTAGGCCCGGGGAGCCTACTTCAAACCATAAAGTGACTTCTTCAGTTGACATACCAAATTGGAATAAATCACAAAACCAGGTGGTTGTTCCATGTAAATTTCTTCGGATAGGTCTTCGTGAAGGAGGGAACTCTTCAAATCCATTTGATGGATCTTCCAGCCAAAACAAGCAGTGAGGTAAAGAAACAGTCGAACAAAGTGTTGATTTTATCCTCCTATGGAATTCAACCCTTGGTATGCTCAAATACCATGTTGATATTTCATCAGTTCAACCCAGAACCGAACAATTATCTCAAAATAAAATCATTTTATCTACTAAAATCACATTCGAGTAATCAACTAAACATGCAACAGAAGCATAAACAAGGAAACAAAAATCTCATACACAAGACAGCAATATGTTTTAGTAAACTACCCTTGGAAAAAATCCAGAGAGAAAAAACGTTCCAATATGATTTTATTAAGGCCAAATCAGGGCTCTCGTAACAGGGAAAAAAATACAACTACAGACAAACCTAGCCAAGTATGTTATGTCGTACGGCCCTTGAAAAACATTCTTTTCTAGGTATACATGATTCACCTTCATCTGACCCGCATACATATGCAACTATCTCCATTGTGAATCACGTACATGTATGAAAAACTTGTACGAACATTTATGTATGGTGCACCCATTTCCTCTGGCTTCTATCCTTTAAAACCCACATGCGACTTCCTATGCTCTCTCTTCTCCTTGACCTAGATGATCTCTAGATGAAATTCCTCCTCCACCTATCCAATATATTTAATCATAGTCCTTTGTGATCCAACCCTCTCTACATCAACACTTAGATGAAATCTCTTCACAACCTGTGAGATCTCCTTATTCTAGTGTAAGAAAAAGTCCTTCTCTGCTTCTACACTCTTCAAATAGAAAAATTATTTCTTTTCTATCTTCAATCTTGGCATCTCACCAAATATCATCAACCTTGGAATCTCACCAAAGGTACCTTTCTTTTCGCATCTCATCAAGAGTCTCTCGATCTTGGCATCTCACCAAATATCCTCACCTTGGCCTCTCACCAAGTGACTTCCTCCTAAATTCATGACTATGTCGACTCCCTTAACACAAGTCTCTCACTTTTATTTCTCATCAAAAGTGTCTTCCTCCTTAACCCTACACTTTCTTTTATAATTATGAGTTATGATCTATTTATAATCTCCAAAGTGATCTACGGTTGACATTACTTCTCACACCCACTTAAGATTTAGATTACATGCTACATTATAAGCATGTTTCTTAAATAACTCAATTCACTAATAAAAACACTTTTTCTTTAATTAATTCCTTTTAACTAAAGTAAACTAGATACTAGAATACTTTCAACGACTTCCACATGCTAGATACAAGCCAATGTGGGAGTACTTTTCTGATGTTACCACTAACATCAACACTCCCTCTTAGCGAGGATGGAACTCCTCCACCCTGGAGTTGGATTTATATTCACTACCAGATATTCTACCATGCATGCTCCATCTGATATAGAATTTATCCCTTCCATCATGACTTAACCTATCTCTGAAGACTCGTTGCCTCTGAACATGATCCTAGAAACCTCCTTCTCCTGAGAATCATGCATGGTCATCTCGTATCATGACCTCTTCTCGATAAACATGGAAGGCTCCTCCTTCTCACCTGAACTTGAAGGATGACTACCTCTAATATTATCAACCTTCAGATCTAATTTCTCATTGTTATTTGTCACTTTGTTTCTTTCCACTTCTCGCATGAGATGTCCCTTTATCCTATACAATTTGCTCTCTCTAAGTCCGAAGATAGATTATTTTTTATGTGTTGTATTCTCTAGGCTTGATCAATGCCTTTTCATCCAGGAACACTATGTCAAATCTTGTCTTCTCAATCAATGAAACTAATATCACACTCCTCTTGAGTTCAGACACCCATAGCACATTTTTCACTCTCAATGTTCCTCCTTACTCCAACTGGAATGAGACTATTCTAGATCCCTTCACTACATGCTAGGTTCTCATAACAAGTTCCAAATGCATATCTGAGTTAAAATCTATGAAGCTCTCGAACACCTCTCATGCTCTTTTCATATGAAACGTGGCTCCACTATATATAAACCATGCACCAACTGATATGGTTCCTAAGGAAGTTTTGGAAACAAGTAAGAACTTCGTCTATTCAAACTTCTTGCAAAACTCATCCACTTGAACCTTTGTCATCGCAACTACCTCTCGTTGCACTTAGTTCCCCCGCTTATTCCTATGTAGACATTAACATGCATAATGTCCAAACTTGTGACATGAAAAGCAATTGAATTTTTTCATGTCCTTCTTCTTCTGGCCATCTTAAGCGGTAGACACTCCACAAGAAATATTCTTGAAATTTCCCTTCCTTCCCTGGTTGGAAAGAGAACCGTTCTCATCATTTCTACTTTTCAAACCATCCTAGGACTCTAACCGAGTATCCTCCTAGATAGAATGAGTCCATAGTCTATGAAACCATGGAATTGTCTCTCATGCATAGATCCCCTACACAAAATTTTCCCAAGACCTGGGAAGACATCTCAACGCTACATTCACCAACTCAAAATCTTGTACTGTATCACCAATAGTTGGAAGTTGATCGTGAATCTGTGTAATATTCATAAGATAGTTCACAACTGTGTCCTCACTGGACATCCTGTGTAATATACCAGATATAAAAAGTATGCAGAACATAAATAAAATGCTAGAAATGGTAGAATAACAGCAATATAACCAGAATAATCACCACAATAACATTGAAATGATATAAGAATAACAACAGAAATAGCACTTTGATTCTGAGAGCAATGTTCACGGGCCTCTTCGAGGGGGAAACCTTCAGTCGAGCAGAGATTTATTACAATAATCTCCAAGCTAGGTTTCTCATACCCTCAACTCCTATTTATACTAAATATGTCTATCAAAAGAAGCATCTAGAGGAAGATCCTTCTAGAAGCGGAAGCTTCTATTAGGTCTTCTTACATTCGCTTATTCTATTTTATTGCAAGGCCTTATTAACATTTACCTTTATTACATTCGAATATATTGTTCTACCTATGTTTGGGTTAGGACCCTAACATGTCCTCCCCCTTAAAAACAACCTTGTCCTCAAGGCTTGAGATGTGGAAATTGTTGCAGAATGGTAGCTGGTTCCCAAGTGCCATCTGCTGGAGTTGTATCTTTCCACTGGATTAGCACTTCCTTGATGGTTCACTGATGCAAGTGATGCTCACGCTGGTCCAAAAATTCTTGTGGTTGTATCCAAATGGATTCTTCTTTCGATAACTCAGGAAGGTTGGTTTGAATTTGGCACTTAGTTCCGATCACATTCTTTAAGCAGGAAACATGAAAAACAGGATGTAGCTTTGAATGACTAGGAAAAGATAATTGATAGGCCACCTGTCCCACATGCTTGAGAACTATATAAGGACCATTTAATTTGGGTTCTAGCTTCTGACAATGCTCGGCCTTGAGGGAATTCTTCTTGTAAGGTTGTAGGCGAAGAAACACTTGATCCCCTTCTTCAAATTGACGTTCAGAGTGACCTTGATCTGCTTGTTTCTTCATGTGATTCTGTGCCATGACCAAATTTTCTTTGAGGGTACAGAGAATAGCCTCTCGAACTGTAAGTGTTTGGTCAACCGCCTGGACCTTCGAGACACCAGGTAAGTATGAGAGAACTGAAGGTGGATTTTATCCATATACCGCTTCAAAAGGAGTCATGCATGTAGCTGTATGGTATGAAGTGTTGTACCACCATTCAACTAGGGGTAACCATTGAGCCCACTGATTTTGATTTTCCAAGGAAAAATACCTCAAATGTGTTTCCAAACACTTGTTGACAACTTTTGTTTGACCATCTATCTAGGGATGATAAGCTGTACTGAGATGCAATTGGGTGCCTTGTAGCTTGAACATTTCTTGCCAAAAATTGCTTGTGAAAGTGGGGTCGCGATCAGAAAAAATTGAGTGTGGCATGCCATGGAGCTTGAAGACCTGATCCATGAAAATTTGAGCCACCGTGGATGTTGTAAACGGGTGTTGAAGAGTGTAGAAATGAGCATACTTGGAAAGGCGATCAACAACCACCATGATGACTGATTTATTTCCCGATTTGGGTAAGCCTGTAATAAATTCCATAGAGATGTCCTTCCAAATAGCAGGTGGAATCGGGAGCAGTTGTAGTGTTCCTGGAGATTTGACTGTTTCTCCCTTGTTGCATTGACACACATCACATTCAACGACAAAATTATGAATGTCATGTTTCATACCATCCCAGAAAAAAGAATGTTTGACCCTGTCATAGGTTTTGGTGAACCCGGAGTGCCCTGTTGTCGGTGTAGCATGAAGCTCAAAAAGTACCATGGATTTAATCTTTGATTGTTTACTTAAATACAAACGGCCTTTCTATCGAAGCTCATCATGGAGCTAAGAGTACCCTGGGGGAGATGGAGAACTGGACTGCAATTGTTGGATCAACTGCGAACTTTTGGGATCTTGTAGCCATTCCTGGCGAACAACATGGAGCCAATATGGTACAATGAAGGAAAGAGAAAAAAGGGATCGTTCATCTTCATATTTGCAGGAAAGTGCATCCACAACCACATTTTCTTTGCCTTTCTTGTAAATGATCTCATAATCATATCCAAATAGCTTAGTTACCCATTTTTGTTTCTCCGGGGAGGAAATGTGTTGTTCCAAAAAATACTTGAGGCTTTGATGGTCTGTCTTAATTTGGAAGCATTGCCCCAATAGATAAGGGTGCCACAAATCAACGGCAAGTAGAATAGCCAACATTTCCTTTCCATAGATAGATTTGCTTGGATTTCTTTCAGATAGTTGCTTGCTGGTAAAGGCCAAAGGCCGACCCTCTTGCATAAGGACAACACCAATTCCTTTCCTTGAAGAATCACATTCCAAGACAAATGTCTTTGTGAAATCAGGAAGGGTCAGGATTGGAGTGGTGCACATGGCCATATTCGAGGTTTTAAAAGCTTGAGCAGCAGCTGGAGTCCAAGTGAAAGAGTTCTTTTTTAGGAGAGCATTGAGAGGTGTTGCAATCTTTCTGTAATTCTTAACAAACTTGCGATAATAACCTGTTAAGCCCATAAATCCACGCAATATTTTGATAGTCTTTGGGTGAGGCCAGTATTTCATAGCTTCAATATTTTTAGGATCCACCCTGACGTTGTACTTGCCAACCAGATGACCCAAGTAATCTACTTTTGAGGTACCAAAAGAACATTTAGACTGTTTCAGGAAAATTTGGTGTTGAGAGAGTAGATGGAGAACTTGATCCACATGAGCAAGATGTTTTGTCTAGGTCTTTCTATAGATGAGGATATCATCAAAGAAAACTAAGACAAAATGATGGAGAAAAGGATGGAAGACATGATTCATGAGGCTTTGAAAGGTGGAGGGGTCATTACACAAGACAAAGGGCATGACCAAATACTCATAGTGGCCCTCGTGATTTCTAAAGGTAGTATTGGGAATGTCTGCCTCTTTCATACATATCTGGTGGTAGCCCGAACAAAGATCAAGTTTAGTAAAGAATTGGGTGCCACTCAGTTCATCTAGGAGGTCATCAATGATAGGAATGGGAAATTTGTCTTTAATGGTAAGTTTGTTGAGGGCACGAAAGTCAAGGCACATTCGCCAAGAACCTTCTTTCTTCAGGACCATGATCACAGGAGAAGAGTAGGGGCTCATACTAGGGCGGATAACACCTGCATTAAGGAGTTCCTGGACCATTTTCTCAATTTCATTTTTTTGGGAAAAGGGGTGACGATACAGATGGATATTGGGAGGAAGTCTTCCGGGTACAAGGGGAATGGAATGATCACGAACACCACATGAAGGAGCGAGTCCCTAGGGAGTGGAAAAGACCACTTGATGTTTAGAAAGGATGGCTTGGAGGTCTTGTGGCACCGAGGGTTTTTATGTTGCTTGGATGGCATGGAGTTGAGAAATAACACCAGAATGACCCTTTTTGAGAAACTTTTCCATGTGATGGGAACTAATAATCTTAGGTGAACCGACAGTGATGCCTTGGAACTTATATTGGTGGCCCTCCTGGTCAAATTGCATGGTTAATTCCTTAAAATCCATGAGAATGGGACCCAAAGTCCTTAGCCAATCTGCACCCAAGACAATGTCACACCCGCCCATGTCTATAGAAAACATATGATATTTCAGGTAGTAGACACCAATTTGGAGATGCACTTTTTCACAACGCCCTCCACATTTCATGGAGCCACCATTGGCATTCATGATTTGGAAATTATTGATGGCATGGATGTAGCAATGAGTTTCCTAGGAAATGCGACGATGAATAAAATTATGGGTTCTTACACTATCAACCAGAATGATGACCTTCTGATGATTGATGTAACCAACTAACTTGAGGGTTTGGGGAGCAGAGAATTCAGTGAGAGCATCGAGGGAAATGACCAGTTCTACTTCGGAAGGGTTGGAAGGAGGGGTTATGTCGGGGGTTTCAGGTAACTCAGACAAAAGGGGAGTTTCAATATCCTCTTCCGAAATATCCTTGGAAATGGCCATAAAAATATTTTGTTCCTTACACTTGTGGCCCAGGAAATATTTGTCATCACAATTATAACAAAGGCCCTTGAGTTGGCATTTATCCATTTCAACCCTAGTGAATTTTTGGATCTTTAGTGGAGCGGAGGGAGTAGTGGGATTTACTGGTTTAGGGAGAGGGATAAAGGAAAGCTTATGGTTTTGATAAGATACAACATGTTGTGCTTATTTAACTCTTTTAGTAGCCTCCACCCAACTCTGAGGCCAATCCATGAGGACATGGGCCTGAATATCATCCTTGAGGCCACTAATAAAACATTCTCAGAAAAAGGCATCAGACATGCCCTCTGGCCAAAAATCCAAGCGCTCAAAGGCAGCTATAAAGTCTTCCACTGTTACTGATTGTTTCAAATTTTTCAAATGGCCCAAATGGTTGGTGTCAGTGCCAAAGCATTCATAAAGCTCTGCCACAAAGTGTGTCCAAGCAATATACCCTTGACGAGAAGTTTTTATCCATTGCCACCATTGCCAACGTTATTGATCTAGATGGAGAACATAAATACAGGAGTTTGGCCAAATCATCTATAATGTCGTATAAAGAGAAATAAAGCTCTATTTGGGTTAGCCAACCAGTGGGGTCTGAGCCATCAAATTTGGTCACATCCACCCGCGGAAGGTGTAGGTCACGTTGAAAGTGATGGTTCTAAAAGTTATGGGAATGAGAGGAATGGTCACCTTTAGTATGTAGAGGTGAGGAAGAGGAAGGGTTATCTGTAGGGATATGCAGTTTGGTGCAAAGTGCTGAAAAGACAGATTCAAGCTGGGTGGTGAGGTCTTGTTTGATTTCCTCCATTGAGGACTGCATGGTTGTATTGATGCTATAAACATTGGCACTGAGTTGTTTCACTTCTTGTTGGGTCTCGATGAGACCACATTGCAAGGTGTTGAAGCGAGATTCCAAGTCTTGGCTACAGGTATGGGCCATGAGGATGGGGGAACTGAAAAGGGGAAGGTGGGGTCAAAAATTTTGCCAAAAAATGATATGGATGAATGTGATAAGGGAAAAGAGATGAATCCAATGGAATGGGTCTCAAATAATGTTGAAACAATTTCCAGACTCTAAAGAATACTCCAGAGAGGAAATGCCCAAATGCTTAACCAAAACTAAATGTGTATTTACTTGGCAACCCGAACATAGTTGTGTGGCAATAGATCATGTCTATTTTAATTTTTTTATGTTTCTATCCCCAAGGTTTAGGTATTCAAGGGTTCTACAGACAAGGTTTTCCCTGTGCTATAGCTCTCTGATATACATGTGGGGTCCAACACTAGTACTTGGACCAATATCTCAGGGAACTAACTGAGGATAGACCATACCCTTAGTCTTACTACCCAACTACCCAGGTACTAGAGAGTATCTTCTCGAGTGTTGTTCTCTATGGAACTATAGCAGTCATGCGGTCGATCGGTTTATCTAAAGAGGGCTTCAAGAAATCTAGGTCGATCCGTACACATGTGTTGTCTGATGTGCTACCACTTGAAGGGGTACCAATAGGGGTTACAAGGGTGGCCAATAGATGTGCACTTAAGAACCACTTGTATTTCCTATGTGTATGAATCCCTCAACCGCGGGTTTATGCATGTAACGATAGATATCTATGGCTTAAAGACGTCGGAATACGTCTCTACCCTGAAAAAAAAATACCCACAATTTCTGCCAAGGAAAGTGCTCTGATACCACTTGTAATATATCAGATATAATAAGTATGTAGAACAAAAATAAAATGCTAGAAATGGTAGAATAACAACAATATAACCAGAATAATCACCACAATAACACTGAAATGATATAAGGATAACACCAGAAATAGCACTTTGATTCTGAGAGGAATGTTCACGGGCCTCTTCAAGGGAACAACCTCCAGTCGAGCATACCTCTATTACAATAATCTCCAAGCGAGGGTTCTCATACCCTAGACTCCTATTTATACTAAATATGTCTATCAAAAGAAGCATCTAGAGGAAGATCCTTCTAGAAGCGGAAGATTCTATTAGGTCTTCTTACATTCGACTTATTCTATTTTATTGCAAGGCCTTATTAATATTGACCTTTATTACATCCGAATATATTGTTCTACCTATGTGCGCATTAGGACCCTAACATCCTGACAACTTGAAGATGGTGCTTCAAATGTAGACTCCTACCTGTATTCTTGTTTTGGTATAGACTCACCAAAGCATCATACATTTCCTTGGAATATTTCTTCTTAGCAATGTGAGGTATTAAGTAATCCTTTACAAATTATAGAAACACTTTCTTTTCCTTCACTTCCTTCTTCTTATGATCTGCCAATTCCTATATATGAGACGGACTTGCAACCACACCCTCAAAATACTCTTTGAGATCATTCTCCTCCAATACAAGAAGAACCTTTTCGTTCCACACCCGGAAGTTGGTTTCCCCTTCCAATGTGTCCTCAATATTCGATTTTTTCATGATTGTGTCTCAAAGGATGACTCCCTCTCTCCTTCAAATCCTTGGCTTAAAGATCTGATATGATAATCCTCTATTGAAATTGTCCCTATATTGTCTTGTATGGCCTTGTACGTGACTATTACCACTGCAACCCGCGTATGCATGTGATTCAACCCACTGCAAATCACATATGTACACGAATATTACCACTATGATCCACGTATACCTTTGTACACCTACAAAACCCCTATTCTTCCTTAGTACTATCGTTTCCCTGAAATACGCCCATTTTTCCTCTTAGTTATAGATCTTCTTGGAGATACTGAGATATATGCCCTTGGTTTCCTCCCTTTAGAGCAACCTTTCTTTGATACCATGTTAATTTTATCCTCTTACTAACTTTAACCCTTCATATACTCAAATACCATGTTGATATTTCACCACATAAACCCAACACCCAACATTTAGCTCAAAATAAAATCACTTCATCTACTAAAAGTATAGTTGATTAATCAACTAAACATGCAGTGGAAGCATAAACTAGGAAACCAATTCTCATACACAAGACACCAATAGTTTTTAGTAAACTACCTCTAGAAAAATATTGGAGGGAAAACTAATTCCAATATGCTTTTATTAAGGTCAAAATATGTCTATCGTAAGAGGGAAATTGGCCCACTAAGAGAAATACAACTACAGACAAACCTAGCTAGGTATGCACTATTGTACGACCCCTAAACAATATGTGTTTCTAGGTACACATGATTCAACTTCATCTGACCTACATATATATGTGATTGTATCCACTATGAATCGCATACATGTATGGAAAACTATTACAGACACTTATGTACAATGTACCCCTTTCCTTCAGAGTCTATCCTATGAAACCCAGTTGCAGCTGCCTCTTTTCTCTCTTCTCCTTGACCTGTATGATCTCTAGATGAAATTAATTCTCCACCTATCCAATATATTGAATCATTGTCCTTTTTTATCCAACCTTCTCTTCAAAAACACTTCAATGAAATATCTTCACCCAACCTATGATGTCTCCTCACTCTAGTGTAAGAAAAATTCCTTATTTTCTTCTACACTCTCCAACTAGAAAAAGTCCTTCTTCATTATCTCTGATCTTGACATCTCACCAAATACTCTCAACCTTGCAATCTCACCAAAGGTCCCTTGCTCTTGGAATCTCACCAAGAGTCTCTCAGTCTTGTTCTTGAGTAGGCATATCCATGAGTTCTTGTGGTTCAATGGAGGCTACCACCTCTTCTTTATATGTGTAGTCATTCAAGAGAGTGGTGAGGCCTTTGTCAAGAGTATCTTGGTTTGATTCTTGGGCATCCAAGTGAGTATCCTCCTCTAGTTCTTGTGTAGCAGGGGAGGATTCGACTTTCTCTGTTTCCTAGTTTTCCTTCTGGACTGGCTCCTAGGGCTTGGTAGTTCTCCTTCTCTTATGCTTATTTGCAACCTTGTGCTTTGTCCTTTGTTTCTTATCAAGAGAGGTGGAATTTTGGTAAGCCCTCAAATTCTCTTTATGTCCAGTTTATTGGTTGTTATCTTCACATCACCATCACGTTCTCCTTCTACTGTAGTTGCGGCATGGAAATATTTTTCCCTTATTTTTCTCTTGGGTTTCATTTGTGGAGTTGCAGTAATATCTCCTTCTATTTATGTGGCCTCATTTTTAGGTGGAAGTGTTGCAGTCGTAGTCTCTTATGGATCCATAAGTGTAGGCATTTCCTGCTCGACTGCCTGAGGGGAAGCAACTTCATTTTTATTGAGGAGAATGGGTGGCTTCACAATATTGTCCCAAGTGCAACCCTCTTTTTGAAACACATGATCGACCAGTGATTTGATGAGTCCATGATGAGATACATCCTCCCTAGGGTTCTTGGCCCTTTGAACAAGTGCTTCCATTGTCTGTAATTTTATGAATAGAAAATGCAACATATTGATCAGTCGGTTATGGTGTAAATGGTCAAGGAAGTGAATGTGTTGAATGTAAATAGTGTCATAGCATCCTTTTCAAGTGAATTAAGGTTGAACAAAGACAACTTCATCTTCCCACAGATGATATAAGGACCAGTGGTTCAAGCCTATTCCTTTCTTGACTAAAGCTTCCCCTGGTTCGAGGAACTACCTCGAAATTTCTGGGTGAAAAGTTCTTTGGCTATACCATCTTTCACCTATGCAAGGTAGCCTAGTGACTTTGGCGATAGCTTCCTCTATGACCTCGACATGTGTTCTTACAACTATGGAGTGCTCTGCTATCTAATTCATGGAAAATTCTAACATGATCCCATCGTTGTTTTCCTATAATCATAACACATACTCCATCCATCCCACTCATGCTAGGATTTCTCTGATGTCGTCACATACCTCCAGTAGCATTCATTTTGGAGATTCTCTATGGATTAATGATCCACCCATGGCTCCTTTACTCTGCTAACTCTGATTATTCTTGTTTGCAGATCTATGTGAATTATGGGGTGGTGAGTTCAAAATTGTAGCAATAAGGGTGGTGTTATGGGAATGGGGATTATAGTAATGATGCTCTGATATGTTGGTTATAGATGAATGATATCGAAACATGTCATTAAACGTACTTATTGCAAATTCATATAGGAACGTGTACCTATCATATCTTACCTTGAGTGGTTGTGTGAGTACGGCATGGATCAAGTCTTGGAGATGGAGGATGCAGTCCCATCAACGATTCTAGCAGGAATTGCACCATCAGCATTATCAGTTTCATTGACTGGAATTGCAGGAACAACGATGTTCATAAATGAGAGCTACATGTGGAGTCGCAACAACATGAGTTGTAGTATCGAAACTGCAGGAATGACAATGTATCTCTACAGTGGAGATACAAATTGCATCATAGGTGATGGATGATAAAGGTGTGGATGAAAAGTGAAAAAATGGAGTGAATCTGCAAGCAGAGGTGCAACGACGTGATTTGAAGCAATGAAGTTGCAACAATCAAAACGAAATGATTGAAACTTGTTAGAGGAAGAAGTCATGGCACGAGAGCTGCAGTGACAAGGATGCAACACAGATGATGCAGTATATGGTGAGGATTTGAGTTGCAACATTGATGGTGCGGGGAAAAGGTGAAATGTGGGAATATGAAATGAGGATGCAAGTGGATTTTCACCAATAAGAGTCTCAAAAATAAAGCTGCAGCAGTGAAAATAGACGAATATTTGGGTAAAAAGGAAACTTGTTATTTTTGTGGGATGAAGGAAGGTTGCAGCGGAGTTGTAGACGAGAGAATGGGGGAAGGGAAATTTTCATACTATGGGAGGAATGTAGGTGGGATAACAATCAAGGTAATGGAAGGGGAATCTAAATGTGGTAGGGAGTTGTAGCAATAGGAGTCACGACAATGGAAATAGTTGTGGCCATGAGAATTGTAGCCACACGAGTCACAACAGAGGAGATTGTAGCAACAGGTGTTGCAACAACAAAAATTGTTGTGACAAAGGGAGTTTCAACAACGGGAGTTACAACAAAGGGAGTTGCAATAGAGAGAGTTGCAGTAAATAGAATTTGGAGTTGCATCATAGGAAATGGAAACAACTTCATCCTCCCCAACAAATCCTAAGAAAAGAAGATTATTAGAAAGAAACAAGTTTTTTAAAGATAAGTTTCCTAACATAACCGTGAAGTACCCTTCTTTTTCTTTTCTTTTTTTAACTATATTATTTCTTTTTTTCTTTTAACTGGAACAAAAAGTATCCAGCAGGAACGAATTCTAGGTCATTGCAGGGCCATCCATTTGTAAATTTTCTTAAAAAAAGGATTCTTTTGATAAGGTTTGTTGATATAAGTGAAACCTATGTCTATTATCCATTAAAGGAATCATGTCTTCATCAATGGTGTAGAATTTTATGGCCCCACTGTCATAGACTATGTCAATCTCATATGGACCAAGCCATTTGGTGTGAAATTTTCTTCTGAAGTCTTTGAATCTGGAGTCGAATAATAATTCCCAGTATCCATCCTTAAACTTATTATTCTTAATAAATATATTGTTCCATTTTTCCCTTTGATGTTGTATTATTTCATCTCAATGTAGGGAATCCTATCATAGTTCGTCCAACTCATTGATATAGAGCAATCTTTGTTTCTAAGCCTTAGATAGTTCCAATCCAAGTTGCACTATTGTCCTTAGTGTCTAGATATATCTTTCAACAACAAGTAGTACTCTCTTTCCATAGATTAACTCATAAGGTGTAAATATTGTAGTAGTCCTTCAGGTGGTTTTGTAGGCCCATAAGGCTTCAGGGAGTCTATCGGCCCAATCCTTGAAGTATAATTTGATGGTTTTTGTAATGATGGCCTCAAGGATCTTGTTGGTCCCCTCTACTTGTATTCCTTCCTATGGATGATATGTTGTTGTTACTTGATGCTTGATTTTGTAGTGGTCCATCATATCTATAACAAGTTCTGATGTGAACTGAGTTCCTCCATTTGTCACTATCTCTTGTCGTATCCCAAAGATTACAAAAGTTTCCACGTGGAGAAATTTTACTATTTCTTGTTCAGTTCTTCTCGGAAGTTCCTTTTCTTCCATCTATTTTGTGACATAGTCTATAAAAATGAGGATGTAGGAGTGTCGACGAGATGGGGTATTTATTGGTCCCACAAAATCATTGGTCCATTTTTCAAAAGTTTTGAAGACTTGTATGGTTTTAGAGGAATTTCATTTGCTTGTATAGGTCTATCCATGCGTTGACAGTTGTCAAACCTTTTGACATATTCTTTGGAATCTCTGGAGAGTGTGGGCCAATAATGCCCGTGGTGGAGTATCTTGTACCTAGTTCTCTTATCTTAAAAGTTCCCCCCACATGGACCATCATGACAATATTTTAGTATTTTGTGGACTATGTCCTCTAATACACCTTCTAATAATTAGATATGGCCCAGTGTAGAAAAAGTAACCATCAATCTATGAGAATATTTCATTTTTCCTGACTATAGTTTATCATTCTTTGGGGGTCAGGTAATGCGGGAATTTTCCTAAAACCAAAAAGTTAGCAATATCTACAAACCATGGTGAGTTAGTAGATACTGTGAAGATAGTGTTTAAACTTGTTTATTGCAATATGATCAACATGCAAAATTATTGGATATCCAATAATATAGTGTTTAAACTTGTTTATTGCATGAATCAAAACAAGAAACTATTTCTCAATTACCATCTAGTTCAGCTCAACAGGTGAGAAATTATTACTTGAATAGTGGATTGCATATGGGTATTTTCCTTCAATTTATCCGAGGACTGCTCCGATAGCAATGCTGGATCCATCTATGGAAATGTGGAATGGGAGGGTCCAATCAGGTCCTTTTAGTACAGGAGCTTCAGATACTTTGAGCTTCAATGCATCAAGTGCATGATGGCATGTCTCAGTCGATATCTTTTCTAAGTAAGGAAAATAATGGACGAGCAATATGTGAAAAATTTTCAATGAATCTACGATAATAACCAACATATCATATAAATATTTGTACCTTCTTTTGTGAAGTTGGAGTTGGAAATAAAAATACTCATTTCCTATGAATGTGTCCAGGACTTGGTCAATAAACGGTAATGGGAAGTGATATTTATCTATTTCTTTATTCAATTATCAATAATCTACACAAATCCTCCATTTATTAGTTTTCTTTTATACCATGAAAAGAGGAGAGACCCACTGGCTATCAGAAATGGGATAGATGAAATTAGATGTAAGAAATTTTTGTAGCTCTTCTTTGACTATGTCTTTCATCATCGAGTTCATCCAACGTTGAGTTTGATGAACGGGTATGACTCCTTCCTTAATATATATATGATGTGTACATAGGTTAGGGTGGATTCACTTCATGTCAGATCAATCCCAGGTGAAGGCATCACTATTATTTCTCAACACTTGAACCAAATTCTCTTTTTTTGGTTCAATTAGTCCTTGGTTGATTTTCAAGTTTTTTCGTGGGCTAATTTCTATGGTTTCTATAAGGGATCATTGGTATTTTTCTTGTATAGGTTCTTGTTCAATGGGTGATATGTTTGTGGAGGATAAGGAAATTTGAGTTTCTAGTTTCATAATATTCTCAAGAAGATGTGCATTTTTTTTAGGAAGAGGAGGAAGCTATAAAATCATTGATTATGTCATCCTTTGTTTTATCTCTTATGGCTAGGTATTGATCTATGGATAGGACTTGATGGGATTCCCCTTCTTCCTCACTTTCCTCTTCATTAATCCAAAATGGTGTTTCTAAGTCTTTGTTGTGTTTGGCAGGAGGGTAGAGAGTTAATTGTTTTGTGGCGGTCCCATGGAAAATATTCATGTTGTCTAACTGACAACCGATGTAGGAATCGATAGTGTCCAACCACGGTCTCCCTAGGATTAAAGGATACCCACTGAGAGAGGTTTTAGGTTGTAAGACCATGAATTCAGCAGGATATTCCCATGAATCCATAGATATCACTACATACTATAGAATTCATTATGGTTTAATGGTCGATCTATCAATGAGTTGAAGTACAGTGGGGGTTCCTCTAATGCTTGTAATTCCTAAGCCTTGCATGGTTTCATGTGCCATAACATTGATTGTGGACCCTAAGTGAATTAACGTGTTACTAATAAGTGTATTATTTACTTGAACGTTAATGACTGGACTACCAGGGTAAGAGTATTTAGTCGCAAGAACTCCCCCCATCATTAGGTATGATAGTTTTCACATTATGTGAACAATTTGGTGATCCTTTCGTTTCCTACTAGGCTTCCTCAAAAAATGTTATCGTACCAATTTTGAATAAACAGGTATGTCCTTAATTGCTTGAAATAATCGTATTTTGACACACACATTCTTGAGTTATCCTAATAAATCAAACTTAGATTGTACATAAGGTTTTCCTTGATTTAACCTTTCAGGATAGGGTGGGTCCCCAAGTGCATGGTGTGCATTTTTAGTTTTTGAAGGTTCCTAAGATTGTTTTTGTTTTGATTCTTCACTTGGGACCTTCTCATTTATATATTCAATTCTAATGTGAGGTTGTTCCTTGGTTATATTCTTCCCATATCTAAGTTGAATATCGTTATAGTTCATGGAAGGGATGGAGTAAGTTGGGTAGGTCACAAGTCCAACAAATTGCACTGGTTAGGATAGCTTCATGTTATTTGGATTAGGTATGGGTTGTGTAGGTAGTTGTGGCTAAACAAGGGTGGATGTAGATGCCTACATTTGAGGTGGGGGTAGAAGTTGCATGGGTGGATGTCATAATTTGTTGGGGTCCTCCCATGGTGGGATTTCTCCAACCTTGTTTCCATAACTGATTGGGAGGAGGAGCTACCCATTCTTGAGTTGTAAAACCTCATGGTTGAGAAGCATATTTCATCTAAGTATTAGTCTAATATGAATTTAAATATTAAAGATTTCAATTTATCTTGGATCATACCTTGAGGTTTAGGTTACCAGGGCCGCTTTTGAGAAATGTAGCACAATTGTTCGGCTCCTTATATTTTTGATAGATGGCCTTTAATCCAAGAAAGGATGGACAATTATGTGTAGCATGGTCCTCACTACATATCCCACAGACCTCAATCTGGTCCAACAGACATTCTCTCTTTGGATGATTCGTTCTACATTCCAGGAAAAATATAGACAATGCTCATTCTATTTCCTCATGCTTCTTCTTCGTCTAAAGTGTATCTAGTTGGGAGCTCAGGAAAATAAGTATATCGATTTTAAAATCCACTAACACGTTCCCAATTTATTCCCTTATTATTCCACTTCCATTAGTCTTTCCTTCTCTTTCCAACATATCTCTTGGCCCTTTTCCTATAAGTATAGTGGGGGTTCCCCTAAGGCCTGTAATTCCTAAGGCTTGCATGGTTTCACATGTCATAACATTGATGGTGGCCCCTAATTCAATTAATGTGTTACTAATAAGTGTATTGTTGACTTTCACATTAACGACTGGACTATCAGGGTCAAAGTATTTAGTCACAAGAAATCCCCCCATCATTAGGTCTGGTAGTTTTCCCATGACGTCAATAGTTTGGGAATCCTTTCATTTCCTATTGCCCTTCCTCAAAAAAATTTATCATACCACTTTTGAATAAATAGGTATGTCCTTAATTGCTTGAAATAATGGTATTTTGACACACACATTCTTGATTTCTTCGAAGAAATCAAACTTAGGTTGTACATATGGTTTATCTTGATTTAGAGTTTTAGGATAGGGTGGGTCCCGAAGTGCAGGGTGGGAATTTTCAGTTTTTGAAGGTTCCTAAGATTGTTTTTATTCTAATTCTTCACTTGGGACCTCCTCATTTAGATCTTCAATGCTAATGTGAGCTTGTTCCTTGGTTAGAGTATTCCTAGAGCTAAGGTAAATATCGTTATAGTCCAAGGAGGATATGGAATAAGTTAGGTAGGTTGCAAGTCCAACAACTTGCACTAGTTAGGATGGCCTCTCGTTGTTTGTGTTAGGTATGGGTTTTGCAGGTAGGTTTGGTTCACTAGGGGTGGATGTAGATGCATGCATCTGAGGTGGGGGAAGAATTTTCATGGGTTGTTGTGTCATAACTTGTTGGCATCCTCCCATGGTGGGATTTCTCTAACCTTGTTTCCATAACTAATGGGAGGATGAGCTACCCATTGCTAAGTTGGCATACCCCATGGTTGAGAAGAATATTGCATCGAAGGATTAGTCCAATATGAATTGAACTATTGTGATTGGTCTTGGATTATACCTCAAGTTTTAGGCTTCTAGGGCCACTTTTAAGAGATGTAGCACAATTGTTTTGGCTCCTTAGATTTTTGATAGATGGCCTTTAATCCAGGAAAGGATGGACATTTATGTGTACCATGGTCCTCACTAAATATCCCACAGACCTTGATCTAGTTCACTATAAATTCTCTCTTTGGATGCTTTGTTCTACATTCTGAGCAAAAGATAGCCAATGCTCATTCTATTTGCTCCTACTTATTCTTCTTCTCATTGTATCTAGTTGGGATCTTAGGGAACTGAGTATATCATTTTTAAAATCCTCTAACATGTTCTTGATTTCTTCCCATGTTACTTCACTTCTGGAAGTATTTCCTTCTTTTTCCAACATATCTCTTGTCCCTTTGAATGTTTTAGATGTGCCTCTGGAATACTTATGACAAATTTCCAAGATAATGTCGTATTCTAGTTAAGAGACATCTCCCCCATCCATAAGGTTGGAGAGTTTTATACAATCATATCACATTCCTCTTATAAATAATACATGTCGGGTTTCATAAGCCAAGTCTCCTTGATTTCCCCTATGTAGGTTGTAAGTGAATCGTTCAATGTATTATTCCAAGCTCTCATCTTCATGTTGCATCTTTTTGAAAACTTCTTCCCTTCTTTCCTTGTATTTGCATTAGTCTTGGTATTTTTCCAGAAATCTCTTTGTCATATGGTCCCATGAGTGGATGTTATCCTTTTTAGGCCCATGAAACATATTAATGCATCCTTCTTAAGTGTGGCAAGAAAGAGATTCAATTTATGGGCATCTATCACATAGTTGTAGCTTCTGCAAAGTACACTGAACTCGAAGAGGAATGTATTAGGATATTCTTTAGATAGCCCATGAAATTTTAGCAAGGAAGAATGAGGTATGTTCTTCATCTTGGTATCCTCATCGGTTTCTTTTATTGGGAATCTGGAAGTCATGCATTCCTCTTTGACAATCTTGTGTGCCATTACTTTCTAAGGGTTTTCCTCTACTTCTAAAGGTGCCTCAGGAAAAATGAACACTTCGGAATGATATTTCTTGTTGATATGCTCCTATGACAATGGTATCTTGATGTGCATAGATCCTTGCACAGTCTCTAATACGTGAGGAGATGCTTCAACTTTTTTTTGGTAAGGGAACTTGTTGTAGGTGATAAGTAATTTAGTTGATGATGTTCCTTCCCATTTTGTGATTGACCTACACTGTTAGCATTTTGGGGGATTTTGGAAGAGCTAATAAATCTACCCGACTGATATCGAGATTTGGATTTTGGAAGAGCTAATAAATCATCCTATAAATTACTGGAAATAAATCATAACATCTATTCTAGTGAAATGAAGAAAAATCAACACAATTAAACAACGCTACTTTCTTTTGACAGTTCCCTGGAAACAATGCCAAAAATGACAGACCTTTCAATTAATTTCTAATTAAATTAGTAATAAAATGAAGAGTTTTACATTTCATTATCAATCCATGGCTCGTATGGAACTTGCAAACTATCGTGCACAATCTATGAAAGAAGAGTGGAGTTTTGACTATGACATTGTAGCACTTTAATGTCACGATTCAAAGACTCATAATACTTAATTAAGTCACCAACCTATGCCAAGGCTGAAGTTTCTCTACAAAAATTAAAGCACACTTTCAAGAATTTAAATCACGCTTGAAAGAATTAAAACCACACTTGAAGAAATCAAAATCACACTTGTGGGAATTGAAATCAGACTTGCAGAAATTGAAATCACACTTGAGAGAATTGAAATTTTTTCTATGATCTATTGGTGACTCGCTTGAGTATAATGAAGGTTTTTTGTTGTTGCAACAATTAAGTCTTTTTTCATTCAGTATTAATCCAATAACATCAATCCAAATACGTAAAGACTAAACTTAAAGAGAATCAGAAAATAAACACACTAAGTGCAGTTGCAAGCGGAGTTGCAGAATGATTGTAATGTTACAAGAATCTGAGTTGCAAGTTAAGACTAGAAAACCTAACCATTCATAAATCATATCATTGTTCTATAGATTAACATTATATTGGACTAGAATATAATTATGAAATCCAAGAACTACACTCTGATTCTAGAACGACAACAATCCAGAAAAAATCTAGAACATGTGTTATGAACTTGGAAATACAGGGATTGAAAGAAACTAACAATAGAGTAAACTAAACAGAAGTAAAATGATAATTCTAATATTGTAACTATACCTCACCTAAGGGGGTATGCAACTAGAAAGTCAGAACCAAAATTATATAGTTGTAAGTTGAAAGATGCAATAGAAAAATATGATTTCCAGAATAATTTCCTCTCCCTCAGCTCTCAGGGGGAGAATTTTTTATACACTATAATTATTGTTCTAAAATTATACAAATAGTGGATGCAGAACCATGATAATCTAATTTTTCATCTGTTTACAAAGATTCTTTCAATTTTAGTGGGAAACAAATGTATTCTGAATCGATAGGTAACCAATTTCCTTAGTCTCCCATTTGTCCCATATCGCCTTCCTTCGTAGAGGTTGCTTCCCAACTTCTAGCTCTCGATTACCAGTTATAGCGTTGATCGTTGTGCTGGTGAAATATATTTGGAGTTGCAACAATGAAAGGCATACTCAAAGTTACAATGATTTGTCTGGAGTTGCAACAAATATGAATGTGCCTTGAATTGCAACATTTGGCTTACATATAGAATTGCAACAACTTGGTTAGCTCCTAAAACCGTATCACTTGGAACTGCAGTCGAGAGGTGTTGAATCCACTTTGAGGTGTTGCAAACACTGTATTATCCTATATAACACTATTAGTGATTGAAAGTAACAAGTTCCTTCCTAATAATTATGCAAAATAATGTAATAGTGGCATATGGGGTAGGATCCATACCTTAGTGATAAATAAGGTGAAATAGATAATGGAAGTAACATAAAGGAAAGTTATTAATGGAAAATGATAAAAAAAAAAGGTATAGATGGGTGTTGAAAGTATTCCATTTTAGGCCCCCATCACATATGGTACTATAACTCCTATTTTTCACATCGTTGTAACCTTCGCGCTATAGTTATGTGGAAGCAACTCCATATTGTCGCAACTCACATCGTTATTTCCTTTTGTGTTATACCTCTATTGTTGCAACTCACGATGTTTCAAATCACATTGTTGTAACTTTTACGTTGTAGCTCACATCATTGTAATTTCTTTTTCATTGGAGCTTTGTTGTTGCAACTCATGTTGTTGTGATTTATTTTTTGTTGCAGCTTCATTGCTGCAACTCCACTTACAATTGTACTTTATTTATTTTTTTCTTTCTAACTTGTTATATCTTTAGTATTTAGCATTTTTTGATTGATATTATATTGAATTGTTGTTGAATATGCGAACACATAATTGTTACAACAAAATAGGATCATTGTTATGATTGAGAAAGTCATTATTAGATCATAGCATAATTTTACTTTCACAAGAGTGATTTCCTTTTTGCAAGTGTCATTTAATTTCTACGAGTGTGATTTACTTTCTGCAAGTGTGATTTAAATTCTGCAAGTGCAAATTTTCTTTCCTATGAGTGTGATATTCACTTTTCTGCAACTTAGAAAATAGTATAGTTTGGTGATTTAATTAAGTATCTTGAATCATTGATTTGTGACAATAAAACTACTACAAATCGTAGAAAAAACAACACTACTCTTACATATATAGTGCACGACATTTTGTAGTAAGATACGACCTCAGATTGATAATTAAATGTACCACTCTTCAGTTGCTCACTAAGATAATTAGAAAGTAATTGAAAAGTTTGTCACATATCAATAATAGAAAGGATTTGAACAAGAAAAAAAGGTAGAGTGTGTAGGACAAGGGATGGATCAACATCAGTATTACCTTAGTTATCCTTCTTCTTAGTGTCATGGTAAGTTTTAGATCCAAAGAACCAATGTGACATGTCTTCCAACAAATGTTCACCCTAGATTGGTTCTTCAATGCCTTCCATAGTAATTTTTGGTTTCGTGGTCTTGAATTGCACTTCTAATATTGAAGTGTAAGTACTCACATCATCAGTTGCAAAGCTATTTCACCAACTCAATGTTATCGAAGCTCCTTCCAACCTTTCCAACTTGATAATATCATTGTTCATTTGCATAAGTAAAAACTCTTTTTTTTCAAGGTTGGTTAGTTCTTGTTTCCATGATTATTGTATCATCTACATCCTTCCATTTTTTGGATGTTGCTCAATACCATAATTTCTCGCAAGGGGATATTAACTAGTTCAACCCTTCCAATTTTTTCCCACCACCAACTTTATTTAACTTATCTACACTTTTGATATTGTTTCTTATATTTTCTAGAAAAGTGTTATGCATCCACCATAATCTTGACTCTGGGTAACTTAAGTGATGATCGTGAGACTGACTGCACTACATTGATTGAACCGGGTAAACTATGTAGCACTATCATCAAGGCCTCCTATGGATCCACCCTAGAGAATGGAGATTACATCTCGATGTTATCAAGGTTGGGTAGAAAATGTTGTTCTACTAGCAACATTTTGTTCTAGAATGGAATTTTTCCAATTAATCTTTCATGAGGTCATTTCATGAAAAATTGTAGTGCTTTAGTTAAATATTGAAACCATTTTGTTGCAACTCTAAAGGCTGGCCTTTTATGGTGCCTTTGAATGAAAAAAACAATGTTGTGATCAAATCATGGACATACAATAGAGTCTCTAATAGGTTCTTAGCATTCCATTCAATTCTTGGATGGAGATGTTGATGTCAAGGTTGTTTTGTTAATCATTGTAATGGTTCATACAAGTTCATAGGGAATTTAGAGTTAAGTATCTCATGCAATAACTTTAACGAGTACTTATCCTTGATTATTTCAACTTTTTCATTCAAATATACATATTCTTGACAATCAAATCCATGGATTTGTATGTTGAACCAATCTTCAAGTTTGTCTTTCACATCGACATCCAACATTTTTTTCACCACTATATTTGTTAAGGTCCTGATAAAAAATGTTTTGTTGGCTATATTTAAGACCTAGGGTCCATATATGTTGTCTAACCATGGGTTCATCACCTTGTCAACCAATATCTTATCACGGTCATTCATAAATGGGGTTTTTTAATTGTGAAAAATAAATTCAATATATTGTATGGGGGGAGGAGGGGATGTGGGGTCTCAAAGGTTTTATAGGTATTGTAAGATATAAAAGAAATGGTATCGAGTAAAAATAAGGGTTTGTTTTATTGGGAAATTATATTCTTAGGGGGGTTTAGAAAAAGGATTTTGGGAGGTATTTCTCAATATATAATGAAATTAGGTATATTCTTTAATATCCCATGAACGCAGGAGCTATGTCACATGTTCACTAGGTGAATACCCCGTGTGTCTAACATGAGTCAAGTGTAGTCTAGTATGTTATAGTACTCAACCTCTCAGAGGAAGGAGGTCTCACTCAAGGCATGTATAACTACTATCATTAAATGTGGTGTAGAGGAGTGGGAAAGGTTGGAGGTATAGGCTCCATTATTCAATCATATAATATGTGTTATTGTTCATTTAAGAAAAAAATAAACCATTCACATAACAAGAAATATAATAATATGGATGTCATAAACACCCCTATGATTCCATTATATTAGTAGATAATAGGGTTTATCAATGATGTGACCTTACAAAATATAATCAAGAGATGGAACTCCCATTGATAACCAATGTGGAATCACTAAATATCATAAACTCTACAAACCTTTACAATAGAAATTGAACCTTTATGTATGTATTCCATGAGGTGGTTATAGAAGAAATTGAACCCTTATGTATATATTCCATGAGGTGGTTATAGAATATTCTAAATGAATCTAGCACTAACCACTATAATCCACTTATACAAAAGTGTTATGTGACTCTAATCTTGATAAATAAAGGCCTCTCAACCAACAACTTTGTGAGAGGCCCAACGTATTCTTATATTATCTTTATTCCAATTAAAAAATCATAATTTCTATTGAAAAGAAAGGTGGAAACCACATTCTTTAAGTGCTTTAGGTATGTGTACAAAAGGAAGATGAAAATAAAAAGGTTTTCATCTTTTCTCCTAAATACATATGGATAAAAAATATCATAGCTCAAAAAAGAAAAACCCTACATTCTATTGTTGATATTATCCTCCAATTATAGACCTCAAAAAAAAAATTCATGACAGTAATGAGAAATTTACATAAACATATTATGATATAAAATAGTAAAACAAATAATAGTGGGAATGACTCCTTAGCACTAGCCTTTGAATAAAAAGACCAAAAAACCTATTGCACTTAGCCTTTGTATCAAGGTACAAGAGATAGACATAGTAAAACAAATAATAGTGGGAATGACTCCTTAGCACTAGCCTTTGAATCAAAAGACAAAAAACCTATTGCACTTAGCCTTTGTATCAAGGTACAAGAGACAGACTCTTTCAAAATAAATAATGTAGCTTCAACCTATTGCCCTTATTTTGAAAGTGCATCAACCAACATATTGTGTTTATGATATACATGAGTATATGATATACCCACAAATAAATATTATTCCTTTTTTATTGATTTTCTAAATCTTAGTTGACCACAATGAATTTTAATTTCCCTTCTTATTCATTGAAGAATAAAGGAGGAGATCTCATATACCTGCATGTTCCTAACCCCTTTATCCATGGCTATTTTCAGAACAAGATGAAGGGCCTTCAGTTCAATGTAATTGTTCGACCCAATTCCCAAATTAACCTTAATCTAATGAAGCGATCCTCATATAGGAAAAAAACACATACTGTACAACTAAAATTATCTTGTATTTATCTAGCACCATTAATGGAAGCTTAGGGAAGGGATTTGTCGATAATACGTGATTGTAAAATTGGAAGGTAGGAATTTGTTTCCCTTCCAAGATTCAAGTATTACATGCCAACAAAATACCCCATTTAATGATGGAATTTTCCTATAAAATTTAATTCATTTTTTGAAACCAAGCTCTAAGGCATTCATCTACTGAAGTACCTCTCCAACCATTTTCCATTCTAGTGAATTTTTCTAGATCTTTCCATTGATGTTGAGCATATGGAAAATGGATAACTAAATGTAAACTTGTTTCCATTTCGCAAGCAAATGTTGAGTCCCTCTCTTCATCTTTTTTGTGAGTTTTATTTATTTATTTTGGAACCTTATTTTTAAGTATGAAGCATAAGAAAACTATTGTTTTCGTAAATAAATTTATTTTCCATATTTTATTCCAACACCACACCTCTTTAGGAACAATATCCATTAAAGCATTATAAAATCTTCTCTTATTTTGCTCAACATTGGGCCACAACATGAAGAATAATTCTCATGAAAGCTAATAAAAGGCACATAGCAAGGATAAGATATCCCAACTAGTTTAAATTAAGTATCGTATAAAAATAGAATGTATGTGCCTAATTC